>MINK01171955.1:33252-44181 GCA_001735545.1 Phormia regina
AAAATCGATTTTAAAGCTAAACCAGCAGAGAAAGAGCCAAAGGACCAAAATCTGTGATCACTCATATTTCCTAAAAATCGATTTTTTATGAAAAACATAAAAATCGATTTTAAAGCTAAACCAGCAGAGATAGAGCCAAAAGGACGAAAATCTGTGATCACTCATATTTCCATACAAAAATCGATTTTAAAGCTAAACCAGCAGAGATAGAGCCAAAAGGACAAAATCTGTGATCACTCATATTTCCTAAAAATCGATTTTTTATAAAAAACATAAAAATCGATTTTAAAGCTAAACCAGCAGAGATAGAGCCAAAAGAGCGAAAATCTGTGATCACTCACATTTCCATATGAAAATCGATTTTTTATGAAAAACATAAAAATCGATTTTAAAGCTAAACCAGCAGAGATAGAGCCAAAAGGACAAAATCTGTGATCACTCACATTTCCATACGAAAATCGATTTTTTATGAAAAACATAAAAATCGATTTTAAAGCTAAACCAGCAGAGATAGAGCAAAAGGATCAAAATCTGTGATCACTCAATTTCTCTAAAAATCGATTTTTTATGAAAAACATAAAAATCGATTTTAAAGCTAAACCAGCAGAGATAGAGCCTAAAGGACGTTTATCTGTGATCACTCAATTTTCCATAAAAATCGATTTTTTATGAAAACATAAAATCGATTTTAAAGCTAAACCAGCAGAGATAGAGCCAAAAGGACGAAAATCTGTGATCACTCAATTTTATAAAAATCGATTTTTATATGCAAAACATAAAAATCGATTTTAAAGCTAAACCAGCAGAGATAGAGCCAAAAGGACAAAATCTGTGATCACTCAATTTTCCATATAAAATTCGATTTTTAATGAAAAAATAAAATCGATTTTAAAGCTAAACCAGCAAGAGATAGAGCCAAAAGGGCGAAAATCTGTGATCACTCACATTTTAATATTTTTTTATGAAAAACATAAAAATCGATTTTAAAGCTAAACCAGCAGAGATAGAGCCAAAAGGCGAAATCTGTGATCACTCAATTTCCTATAAAATCGATTTTTTATGAAAAACATAAAAATCGATTTTAAAGCTAAACCAGCAGAGATAGAGGCA
The DNA here is from genome assembly GCA_001735545.1 of Phormia regina. Classification (NCBI taxonomy): domain Eukaryota; kingdom Metazoa; phylum Arthropoda; class Insecta; order Diptera; family Calliphoridae; genus Phormia; species Phormia regina. Next base: position 34,363 of record MINK01171955.1, read on the forward strand.
AAAGGACGAAATCCTGTGATCACTCATATTTCCCTAAAAATCGATTTTTTATGAAAACATAAAAATCGATTTTAAAGCTAAACCAGCAGAGATAGAGCCAAAAGGACGAAAATCTGTGATCACTCAATTTTCCATAAAAATCGATTTTTATTCAAAAATAAAAATCGATTTTAAAGCTAAACCAGCAGAGATAGAGCCAAAAGGACGAAAATCTGTGATCACTCATTTCATAAAATAAAAATCGATTTTTATAGAAAACATAAAAATCGATTTTAAAGCTAAACCAGCAGAGATAGAGCCAAAAGGACAAAATCTGTGATCACTCAATTTTCCATAAAAAACGATTTTTATGAGAAACATAAAAATCGATTTTAAAGCTAAACCAGCAGAGATAGAGCCTAAAGGACTAAAATCCCTCATATTTCCCACTAAAAATCGATTTTTATATGAGAAACATAAAAATCGATTTTAAAGCTAAACCAGCAGAGATAGAGCCTAAAGGACAAAATCTGTGATCACTCATATTTCCATAAAAACGATTTTTTATGAAAACATAAAAATCGATTTTAAAGCTAAACCAGCAGAGATAGAGCCAAAAGGACAAAATCTGTGATCACTACACTTCCATAAAAATCGATTTTTATTTGCAAAACATAAAAATCGATTTTAAAGCTAAACCAGCAGAGATAGAGCCAAAAGGCAAAATCTGTGATCACTCATATTTTCCATAAAAATCGATTTTTATGAAAAACATAAAAATCGATTTTAAAGCTAAACCAGCAGAGATAGAGCAAAAGGACAAAATCTGTGATCACTCATATTTCCTAAAAATCGATTTTTTATGAAAACATAAAAATCGATTTTAAAGCTAAACCAGCAGAGATAGAGCCAAAAGGCTAAAATCTGTGATCACTCATATTTTCCATAAAATCGATTTTTATATGAAAAACTAAAAATCGATTTTAAAGCTAAACCAGCAGAGATAGAGCCAAAAGGCGAAAATCTGTGATCACTCAATTTTCCATAAAAATCGATTTTTTATGAAAAATAAAAATCGATTTTAAAGCTAAACCAGCAGAGATAGAGCCAAAAGGATGAAAATCTGTGATCACTTCCATTCAAAAATCGATTTTTATTGGAAAAACATAAAAATCGATTTTAAAGCTAAACCAGCAGAGATAGAGCCAAAGAGGCAAAATCTGTGATCACTCATATTTCCCATAAAAATCGATTTTTTATAAGAAACATAAAAATCGATTTTAAAGCTAAACCAGCAGAGATAGAGCCAAAAGAGCAAAAATCTGTGATCACTCAAATTTCCATAAAAATCGATTTTATATGAAAAACATAAAAATCGATTTTAAAGCTAAACCAGCAGAGATAGAGCCAAAAGGCAAAAATCTGTGATCACTCATATTTCCATACAAAAATCGATTTTTTATGAAAACATAAAAATCGATTTTAAAGCTAAACCAGCAGAGATAGAGCCTAAAGGACGAAAATCTGTGATCACTCATATTTCCATAAAAATCGATTTTTTATGAAAAACATAAAAATCGATTTTAAAGCTAAACCAGCAGAGATAGAGCAAAAGGACGAAATCCTGTGATCACTCATATTTTCCCTACAAATGGATTTTTATATTAAAAACATAAAAATCGATTTTAAAGCTAAACCAGCAGAGATAGAGCCAAAAGGCAAAAATCTGTGATCACTCATATTTCCATAAAAAATCGATTTTTTTATGAAAAACATAAAAATCGATTTTAAAGCTAAACCAGCAGAGATAGAGCCAAAAGGCGAAAATCTGTGATCACTCATATTTCCATAAAAATCGATTTTTATATGAAAAACATAAAAATCGATTTTAAAGCTAAACCAGCACAGATAGAGAGCAAAAGGACAAAATCTGTGATCACTCATATTTCCTACAAAAATCGATTTTATATGAAAAACATAAAAATCGATTTTAAAGCTAAACCAGCAGAGATAGAGCCAAAATCTGTGATCACTCAGTTTTTGTACCAAAATTCGATATTTTTATATAAAAAATAAAAATCGATTTTAAAGCTAAATCCAGCAGAGATAGAGCCTAAAGGACATAATCTGTGATCACTCATATTTCCATAAAAATCGATTTTATATAAAAAAAAAAATCGATTTTAAAGCTAAACCAGAAGCAGAGCAAAGGCAACGAAAAAATCGATTTTTATTAAAAACATAAAAATCGATTTTAAAGCTAAACCAGCAGAGCTAGAGCCTAAAGGACGATAATCTGTGATCACTCATATTTCCCATCGAAAATCGATATTTTATATGAAAACATAAAAATCGATTTTAAAGCTAAACCAGCAGAGATAGAAGCAAAAGGACGATAATCTGTGATCACTCATATTTCCTAAAAATCGATTTTTATATGAAAACATAAAAATCGATTTTAAAGCTAAACCAGCAGAGATAGAGCCAAAAGGACGATAATCTGTGATCACTCATATTTCCCATAAAAATCGATTTTTATATGAAAAACATAAAAATCGATTTTAAAGCTAAACCAGCAGAGATAGAAGCAAAAGGACGATAATCTGTGATCACTCATATTTCCTTAAAAAATCGATTTTATATGAAAAACATAAAAATCGATTTTAAAGCTAAACCAGCAGAGATAGAGCCTAAAGGACGATAATCTGTGATCACTCATATTTCCATAAAAATCGATTTTATATGAAAAAAAAAATCGATTTTAAAGCTAAACCAGCAGAGATAGAGCAAAAGGACATAATCTGTGATCACTCAATTTCCATAAAAAATCGATTTTTATTAAAAACATAAAAATCGATTTTAAAGCTAAACCAGCAGAGATAGAGCCAAAAGGACGATAATCTGTGATCACTCATATTTCCATACAAAATCGATTTTTATATGAAAAACATAAAAATCGATTTTAAAGCTAAACCAGCAGAGATAGAGCCAAAAGGACGATAATCTGTGATCACTCATATTTCCCTATAAAAATCGATTTTATATGAAAACTAAAAATCGATTTTAAAGCTAAACCAGCAGAGCTAGAGAAAAAGGACATAATCTGTGATCACTCATATTTCCATAAAAATCGATTTTTATATGAAAAACATAAAAATCGATTTTAAAGCTAAACCAGCAGAGATAGAGCCAAAAGGACATAATCTGTGATCACTCATATTTCCATAAAAATCGATTTTTATATGAGAAACATAAAAATCGATTTTAAAGCTAAACCAGCAGAGATAGAGCCAAAAGGACAATAATCTGTGATCACTCATATTTCCATAAAAATCGATTTTATATGAAAAACATAAAAATCGATTTTAAAGCTAAACCAGCAGAGATAGAGCCAAAAGGACAATAATCTGTGATCACTCATATTTCCATAAAAATCGATTTTATATGAAAAACATAAAAATCGATTTTAAAGCTAAACCAGCAGAGATAGAGCAAAAGGACAATAATCTGTGATCACTCATATTTCCACCAAAAATCGATTTTTATATCAGAAACATAAAAATCGATTTTAAAGCTAAACCAGAAGAGATAGAGCCAAAGGACAATAATCTGTGATCACTCATATTTCCATAAAAATCGATTTTTATATGAGAAACATAAAAATCGATTTTAAAGCTAAACCAGCAGAGATAGAGCAAAAGGACATAATCTGTGATCACTCATATTTCCATAAAAATCGATTTTTATATGAAAACATAAAAATCGATTTTAAAGCTAAACCAGCAGAGATAGAGCAAAAGGACAATAATCTGTGATCACTCATATTTCCATAAAAATCGATTTTTATATCAGAAACATAAAAATCGATTTTAAAGCTAAACCAGAAGAGATAGAGCCTAAAGGACAATAATCTGTGATCACTCATATTTCCATAAAAATCGATTTTTATATCAGAAACATAAAAATCGATTTTAAAGCTAAACCAGCAGAGATAGAGCAAAAGGACATAATCTGTGATCACTCATATTTCCCTAAAAATCGATTTTATATGAAAAACATAAAAATCGATTTTAAAGCTAAACCAGCAGAGATAGAGCCAAAGGACATAATCTGTGATCACTCATATTTCCATAAAAATCGATTTTTATATGAAAAACATAAAAATCGATTTTAAAGCTAAACCAGCAGAGATAGAGCCAAAAGGACATAATCTGTGATCACTCATATTTCCATAAAAATCGATTTTTATAAAAAACATAAAAATCGATTTTAAAGCTAAACCAGCAGAGATAGAGCAAAAGGACATAATCTGTGATCACTCATATTTCCATAAAAAATCGATTTTTATATGAAAACACAAAAATCGATTTTAAAGCTAAACCAGCAGAGATAGAGCCTAAAGGACGATAATCTGTGATCACTCATATTTCCATAAAAATCGATTTTTATAAAAACATAAAAATCGATTTTAAAGCTAAACCAGCAGAGATAGAGCCAAAAGGACAAAATCTGTGATCACTCATATTTCCACAAAAATCGATTTTTATATGAAAAATAAAAATCGATTTTAAAGCTAAACCAGCAGAGATAGAGCCAAAAGGACAAAAATCTGTGATCACTCATATTTCCTTAAAAAATCGATTTTATATGAAAACATAAAAATCGATTTTAAAGCTAAACCAGCAGAGATAGAGCCAAAAGGACGATAATCTGTGATCACTCATATTTCCATAAAAATCGATTTTAATAAAAAACAAAAATCGATTTTAAAGCTAAACCAGCAGAGATAGAGCCAAAAGGACAATAATCTGTGATCACTCATATTTCCATAAAAATCGATTTTTATATGAAAACATAAAAATCGATTTTAAAGCTAAACCAGCAGAGATAGAGCCAAAAGGACGATAATCTGTGATCACTCATATTTCCATAAAAATCGATTTTTATAAAAAACATAAAAATCGATTTTAAAGCTAAACCAGCAGAGATAGAGCCAAAAGGACAAAATCTGTGATCACTCATATTTCCCTTAAAAATCGATTTTTATATGAAAAAAAAAATCGATTTTAAAGCTAAACCAGCAGAGATAGAGCCAAAAGGACAATAATCTGTGATCACTCATATTTCCATAAAAATCGATTTTATATGAAAACATAAAAATCGATTTTAAAGCTAAACCAGCAGAGATAGAGCCAAAAGGACAATAATCTGTGATCACTCATATTTCCCATAAAAATCGATTTTTATATAAAACATAAAATCGATTTTAAAGCTAAACCAGCAGAGATAGAGCCAAAAGGACAATAATCTGTGATCACTCATATTTCCATAAAAATCGATTTTTATATGCAAAACATAAAAATCGATTTTAAAGCTAAACCAGCAGAGATAGAGCCAAAAGGACAATTCTGTGATCACTCATATTTCCATAAAAATCGATTTTTATATGAAAACATAAAAATCGATTTTAAAGCTAAACCAGCAGAGATAGAGCCAAAAGGACAATAATCTGTGATCACTCATATTTCCATACAAAAATCGATTTTTATATGCAAAACATAAAAATCGATTTTAAAGCTAAACCAGCAGAGATAGAGCCAAAAGGACAATAATCTGTGATCACTCTATTTCCATAAAAATCGATTTTATATGAAAAACATAAAATCGATTTTAAAGCTAAACCAGCAGAGATAGAGCCAAAAGGACAAAATCTGTGATCACTCATATTTCCCTAAAAATCGATTTTTTATGAAAACATAAAAATCGATTTTAAAGCTAAACCAGAAGAGATAGAGCCTAAAGGACAATAATCTGTGATCACTCATATTTCCATAAAAATCGATTTTTATATCAGAAACATAAAAATCGATTTTAAAGCTAAACCAGAAGAGATAGAGCCAAAAGGACATAATCTGTGATCACTCATATTCTCATAAAAATCGATTTTTATATGAAAACATAAAAATCGATTTTAAAGCTAAACCAGCAGAGATAGAGCCAAAAGGACATAATCTGTGATCACTCATATTTCCATAAAAATCGATTTTTATATGAAAACATAAAAGTCGATTTTAAAGCTAAACCAGCAGAGATAGAGCCTAAAGGACGATAATCTGTGATCACTCATATTTCCATATAAAAATCGATTTTTATATCAGAAACATAAAAATCGATTTTAAAGCTAAACCAGCAGAGATAGAGCCTAAAGGACAATAATCTGTGATCACTCATATTCCATAAAAATCGATTTTTATATGAAAACATAAAAATCGATTTTAAAGCTAAACCAGCAGAGATAGAGCCAAAAGGACATAATCTGTGATCACTCATATTTCCCCAAAAATCGATTTTATATGAAAACATAAAAATCGATTTTAAAGCTAAACCAGCAGAGATAGAGCCAAAAGGACAAAATCTGTGATCACTCATATTTCCATAAAAATCGATTTTTATATGAAAACATAAAAATCGATTTTAAAGCTAAACCAGCAGAGATAGAGCCAAAAGGACAAATCTGTGATCACTCATATTTCCATAAAAATCGATTTTTATGAAAACATAAAAATCGATTTTAAAGCTAAACCAGCAGAGATAGAGCCAAAAGGACAAAATCTGTGATCACTCATATTTCCTTCAAAAATCGATTTTTATGAAAAACATAAAAATCGATTTTAAAGCTAAACCAGCAGAGCTAGAGCCTAAAGGACGATAATCTGTGATCACTCCCATTTCCATAAAAAACGATTTTTATTAAAAACATAAAAATCGATTTTAAAGCTAAACCAGCAGAGCTAGAGCCTAAAGGACGATAATCTGTGATCACTCCCATTTCCTTAAAAAACGATTTATATGAAAAACATAAAAATCGATTTTAAAGCTAAACCAGCAGAGATAGAGCCTAAAGGACGATAATCTGTGATCACTCATATTTCCATATAAAAATCGATTTTTATATGAAAACATAAAAATCGATTTTAAAGCTAAACCAGCAGAGATAGAGCCTAAAGGACGATAATCTGTGATCACTCATATTTCCATATAAAAATCGATTTTTATAAAACAAAAAATCGATTTTAAAGCTAAACCAGCAGAGATAGAGCCAAAAGGCAATAATCTGTGATCACTCATATTTCCATAAAAATCGATTTTTATATGAAAACATAAAAATCGATTTTAAAGCTAAACCAGCAGAGATAGAGCCAAAGGACAAAATCTGTGATCACTCATATTTCCCTAAAAATCGATTTTTATATGAAAACATAAAAATCGATTTTAAAGCTAAACCAGCAGAGATAGAGCCAAAAGGACATAATCTGTGATCACTCATATTTCCATAAAAATCGATTTTTATATGAAAAACATAAAAATCGATTTTAAAGCTAAACCAGCAGAGATAGAGCCTAAAGGACAATAATCTGTGATCACTCATATTTCCTAAAAATCGATTTTATATGAAAAACATAAAAATCGATTTTAAAGCTAAACCAGCAGAGATAGAGCCAAAAGGACAAAATCTGTGATCACTCGTATTTCCATATAAATTCGATTTTTATAAACACAAAAATCGATTTTAAAGCTAAACCAGCAGAGATAGAGCCTAAAGGACAAAATCTGTGATCACTCATATTTCCACATAAAAATCGATTTTTATATGAAAACATAAAAATCGATTTTAAAGCTAAACCAGCAGAGATAGAGCCTAAAGGACATAATCTGTGATCACTCGTATTTCCATAAAAATCGATTTTTATAAGAAAACATAAAAATCGATTTTAAAGCTAAACCAGCAGAGATAGAGCCAAAAGGACAGAAATCTGTGATCACTCGTATTTCCATATAAAAATCGATTTTTATATGAAAAACATAAAAATCGATTTTAAAGCTAAACAGCAGAGATAGAGCCTAAAGGACGATAATCTGTGATCACTCATATTTCCATATAAAATCGATTTTTATATGAAAACATAAAAATCGATTTTAAAGCTAAACCAGCAGAGATAGAGCCAAAAGGACATAATCTGTGATCACTCATATTTCCTCATAAAATCGATTTTTATATGAAAAATAAAAATCGATTTTAAAGCTAAACCAGCAGAGATAGAGCCAAAAGGACAAAATCTGTGATCACTCATATTTCCATAAAAATCGATTTTTATATGAAAAACATAAAAATCGATTTTAAAGCTAAACCAGCAGAGATAGAGCCAAAAGGACAAAAATCTGTGATCACTCATATTTCCACAAAAATCGATTTTTATATGAAAAAATAAAAATCGATTTTAAAGCTAAACCAGCAGAGATAGAGCCAAAAGGACAAAATCTGTGATCACTCATATTTCTCTAAAAATCGATTTTTATATAAAAACATAAAAATCGATTTTAAAGCTAAACCAGCAGAGATAGAGCCAAAAGGACAAAATCTGTGATCACTCATATTTCCCATAAAAATCGATTTTTATATGAAAACATAAAAATCGATTTTAAAGCTAAACCAGCAGAGATAGAGCCAAAAGGACATAATCTGTGATCACTCATATTTCCATAAAAAATCGATTTTATATGAAAAACATAAAAATCGATTTTAAAGCTAAACCAGCAGAGATAGAGCCAAAAGGACATAATCTGTGATCACTCATATTTCCATAAAAATCGATTTTTATATAGAAAACATAAAAATCGATTTTAAAGCTAAACCAGCAGAGATAGAGCCAAAAGGACATAATCTGTGATCACTCATATTTCCATAAAAATCGATTTTTATATGAAAAACATAAAAATCGATTTTAAAGCTAAACCAGCAGAGATAGAGCCTAAAGGACGATAATCTGTGATCACTCATATTTCCATATAAAAATCGATTTTTATATGAAAACATAAAAATCGATTTTAAAGCTAAACCAGAAGAGATAGAGCCAAAGGGCGATAATCTGTGATCACTCATATTTCCTATAAAATCGATTTTTATGAAAAACATAAAAATCGATTTTAAAGCTAAACCAGCAGAGATAGAGCCTAAAGGACGATAATCTGTGATCACTCATATTTCCATAAAAATCGATTTTTATGAAAAACATAAAAATCGATTTTAAAGCTAAACCAGCAGAGATAGAGCCAAAAGGACAATAATCTGTGATCACTCATATTTCCATAAAAATCGATTTTTATATGAAAACATAAAAATCGATTTTAAAGCTAAACCAGCAGAGATAGAGCCAAAAGGACAAAATCTGTGATCACTCATATTTCCATAAAAATCGATTTTTATAGAAAACATAAAAATCGATTTTAAAGCTAAACCAGCAGAGATAGAGCCAAAAGGACAATAATCTGTGATCACTCATATTTCCATAAAATCGATTTTTATATGAAAATAAAAATCGATTTTAAAGCTAAACCAGCAGAGATAGAGCCAAAAGGACAAAATCTGTGATCACTCATATTTCCATAAAATCGATTTTTATATGAAAACATAAAAATCGATTTTAAAGCTAAACCAGAAGAGATAGAGCCAAAGGACGATAATCTGTGATCACTCATATTTCCATAAAAATCGATTTTTATATGAAAACATAAAAATCGATTTTAAAGCTAAACCAGAGAGATAGAGCCAAAGGAAAATAATCTGTGATCACTCATATTTCCATAAAAATCGATTTTTATTAAAAACATAAAAATCGATTTTAAAGCTAAACCAGCAGAGCTAGAGCCTAAAGGACGATAATCTGTGATCACTCATATTTCCTATAAAATCGATTTTTATATGCAAAACATAAAAATCGATTTTAAAGCTAAACCAGAAGAGCTAGAGCCAAAGGACAAAATCTGTGATCACTCATATTT
>MINK01171956.1:0-40456 GCA_001735545.1 Phormia regina
TTTTTGTCCATAACTCCTAAACTAAATATGACTCCAATTTGAAATTTTATATCCATATGGAGAAAAATTATGTCAACTATATATAATTTTTTAAGAGTTTAAAAAGTCTTCAAGAATGAAAATCTACTTTTTTCAATAATAATTTCAAGAATTTTTTGAGGTCTTTGTCGAAAAATGATATATGAAAAATATTTTTTAAGAGTCTATATAATAATTTAATAATTATTTTAACAATAGTATCATTCCCATATCCAGTATGGCTTGGTCTTCTTACATTATAATTAAGAAAAAGAAAAATCTTAGTTCAAATTTAGTAATCTGGCAAAATTATATAATTTTTTAACACAAATTTATATAAGTTATAAAAGCTGTTTAAAAGCTTAAGTGTATTATTGTAGAATTAGTAATAAAAATATTTTATCAATTAAAACTTTGCTCCGAGAATATTTTTTATCTAAAAACGAATAAATTTTTTCCTTCTCTACGAAATCCTGCTTTTAATAACAGCTTTTTATTTAATCTCAATAATTTAAAAAAAAAATTGTACATACACATTAATACATAAACATTTACACACTTACAAATATTAAAATTATTTTAATACATTATTTATATTTTTAAGTTTTGCTTTAAAGAAAATACCAACAAAAATTATAGATAATAACTAAATAAAAACTAACCTGAATGGAAACCAAATCAATACATTTAGTAAAAAAAAAACCACCAAAGAAAAAATTAATATAAAAATCTTTTGTTGTAGTTGAACACTTACAAACAAAAAAAAANNAAACAAAAAAAAAAAAAAAAAGACTCGTACAGTCTCAGGCGAATTCTATTAGAGAATTTTAAGGGGCCTGGATATTCATAACGTTATAAAAACTATTATCACTACAAAACGTGATTAACTTAAATTTTTTATTTAAAATAAAGAATAAAATATTTTTTTTTATACTCTATAAATATTTTACTTTTAACTAACTTTTATTTATTATAAATATATATTTTATTTTAAAAATAAAAACCTTTCCTTTACCCTGAGATTTTTTTTAAATAGTTTCAAACTCCCCTCTATATGATGATCATTTTAACTCACATTAATACATATTTAATATACTAAACATACATTTAATGAGATAAAATATAGAAAATAACACTAAGCTACATAGATTAATAAACAATTTTGAGGATGTTTTTTCCTCAAATCGATTGTTGCATTTGAAATAAATTTTTTATTAAAATCGAAATTTTCACAAAAAAAAATATATAAAATTTTTAATTAAACTCAATTTTTATTATTCAGTAAAATTAGAGATTTTCAACTGAACCATCCTAATCACTATCGATGTTTTATTAATTATCTAGTTTCACTAAAATTATTTAAAAAAAAGTTTCAGAAAAAGAGTTTTTTTTTTATATAAAACTAACTTTCCACTAAAAACCGAGCTTTTTACATAAAACTAACCTTTTCACTCGAAAACGCATTTTTCACTAAAAAACGACATTTGTACTAAAAAAGGCAAAAAACAAGTTTTTTCCAAAAAAAAAAAACGAGATTTTTTTTTTCCAAAAAATTTAAAATCTAAATTTCACTTAAAATAAAATTGGTTTTTATGTAAAAAAAAATAATAATAAAGTTAAACCTTGAAATTATATTCATTATAAGTTAAAAATTAAAATCTAAAACTTTAAATTAATCTATGTGGTAAAGTGTCATAAATTAAAAATGACAATAAAACTAAAATTAAACAAATAAACCTACCAAACCAAATCAACTCCCCTCTAGAAACCGTAGTTGTTGTAATTGTTTCTTTAGCTTAAAGAGACAAAACAAAAATAAACCAACATTTTGAATAAAAGGAAACGGAAACATAAAAACGTAACAAAACGTAACGAATACAAACATGATAAAGTACTTTATATAACAAGTATTTGTGAGAGGATTCTGTATAATTTTTTTTCTTATTAATTTGTAAATAAATATAAACTACTAATATTAACTATACAAAAAAAAAAAACAACTATATAAAATTAAAATTATAATATTTATAATAAACAAATGAATGTTGTAAATATTTATTTATTAATTAATTATAAATTTATTTCTTTAAATATATGTAAAATAAATATTATTATAAATAAAAAACAATTTTAATTTATTAATGAAAAACACTGTGGCTGTCTATAGTAAATAATTTTATTTTATTATTAATTTTTAATATTTAAAATGCTTTTTTTAAGCTTTAATATGAATCAAGATATTTTATAATGCTTGTTAATGTGTGTAAATAAAATATGCATGTTAAAATTCAAAAAAAAAAATCAAAAAGCACGTTTTAATTTTCTTATAATTAAAATTTATAATTTAATTATAATTTTCATATTATTTAAATAACATAAATTAGTTTTTTTTTATAGAATAGAATAGTATACAACATAACTAATATATTTTATATATTTTTTTCTACTTTTTTGCCTTTTTTTCCCTCCCCAATTATATAAAAAAAAAACAAATAAATCAAACATATAACAAATAATTAAATTATTTGTTACACAAAATGCCTTAAAAACAAAACAAAAAATAATAATTTAATCTGCAAAACCAAATTTGTCAAAACACACACAAAAAAATGCAAAATTGTTTATTTTCATTTGAAAATGAAACAATCTAAAGGACTTTACATTGGATTTTTACTTTCGTCAATTTTGGACCGATCCTCGTTTAGCGTATAGAAAACGACCTGGTGTAGAAACACTATCGGTGGGATCAGAGTTCATTAAAAATATCTGGGTACCTGACACCTTTTTCGTAAATGAAAAACAATCATATTTTCATATTGCCACAACCAGCAATGAATTCATACGTGTTCACCATTCTGGATCAATAACAAGAAGTATTAGGTAAAAAAATTAACAAAAATTCACAAAATTATATAAAAAAAAAAAATCCCCCAAAAAAAAACTTAATTGAATTTAAATATTTTTAAGTTCAAAATTTTTTATTTTATTAATTAAAGAAAAATTAAATATTATTAAACTATAATAAATGTCGTAAATTTCTTGTTAAAAAATTATTCCATTATAATTTTTGTTTAAATAATTTTATTGTTTAATACGTTTGGTTTTAAACTTTTTAAACTCTAACTGTGTGTGTGTGTTTTTTTCTGCAATCAATTTCATTTTGTTTGAAAAAATAAAAATATATAAAAAAATTATTAATTATTTATTAAATTTATTGAATATTCAAAAATAAAAAAAAATATATGAAATTACACAGGTTGACAAAATGATAATAAAAATCTACAGCAGTAGATATCTCAGTTAATTTGTATGCAATATATTATTAACCAAAAACCTAATTGTTTCTAATTCAAGGGAAAAAATGTTATTTTTAAATTGAATAATGTTGCACCATATATTGTTGCAACGTAACGATTTGTCTGTTTTGATTCAAAGAAATATCAGAAAATTACAAATAAAATTGTCTTTAAGTTATATTTTGAATACCCCCAATAATTATATAATAATTAATATCTTCAATCTTTTCAAAAAAGTCATAAAAATACGAAAATGTTAGAAATAAAAATTTATATTTTTAATTCATTAAAACAAATCTGTTGCAAATAAAACAGGATATATTTCATTCAAATCTCTGAATAAATTTGGATTTTATACACCAAAAAAATGTAAAAAAAATAAATAAAATTTATGTTGAGAGTTTATAAATAATTTTGAATAAAAATCAATAAAAAAATAAAAATTTGAATTTTAGACATTTTAGAATTTTGATTATTTTTGGAAAACAATTTTTTTCAAATTTTAATTAGAATTTCATAATATTTTTTTGAATAAAATCAGACAAGTGATTTTCGTGTTATGCTTTCATATGTAGTATAATCACCATTGTTTTACGAAAAGCAATTTATCGCGAGAACTAAAATTAATTTCAAAAAAGCAGTGTCATATCCAAATTGACTGAGACATCTCATGTTGCAGAATCAGTGTTTTCCTGTGTTATTAATTTATTATTAAAAAAAAAAAACTAAATATAAATATATTGATGTGGTTAATTATTTAATTTCATTTTAAAATTTCTTATCCTAAACTATTACAAAAATCATTTTCACTTAAAATTAGCATAAAAAAAAATTAAATTTTTTGATTTAAAAGTGAAAATGTTTTTTGTTTACTTTTTCTATAAGTGAGTTCAATTGGCATTATTGTTTTTATTAAAAACAGAAATTTAGCTTGTTTCAAAAATCTTACATTATAAATCATTAAAATATCATCTCATATTTAATTCTAATACTCTCTCCCAAAATCTCACAAATAACTCCATATCTCTATCTATACATCTATTTGTCTGGCTCGCTCAACATCACTTTACAAATTTTATCTATGAAATTATTTTAATATAAAAGAGAAATGAAAAATATTTATGATTTAAAAAACGATAGGCTATATATAATTAAATTGTAACAAATTTACTCTCAAAGGATACTCATAATTTAAAAAAATAAAAAAAAAAGGCTTCAAACTTTTTACAAAATTTATAAAACACTTAAGACTATATCATATTAATATGGGTGTCAAATGAGAGATAAGAATCCCAATAATAATTTTGATTTAATGTCATTGCACAAAAAAAGTTAAGGTTATTTCGATTTAAAAATTTAATTTGAAAAAACATTAATCCCCAGTTTTTATAAGACAAACGAAAAAATTGACTTGTCAAAATGTATGGAAAACAACAAATAAATTTCAAATTTATATTTATATAAGTATTTTTTGTATTTAATTTAATTTTTTGTAAAATTCAAAGCTGCAATTTTTAAATTAAAAAGTGTTGTTATATTGCAAGGATTCATATCTTTACTTTGATAACCATATGTACATTATTATTTTTTATGCGTATCCTTTTATATCCCTTTGAAAGAAAGAAGAAAATTGATTCTTTCATAAATATGAATTTTTTTTTTTTTGAGAATCATTAAAACGAATTCCAATCTGAAAATACATTATCATCCTATATCAACATTTTTCATCTCTACTTCAAAGCATGTTGTTCATAAATTATTATTTTATTTCATTATATATTTTTTTATTTATCAACTATTTACAAATACAACAAATACGTTAACATTTTTTTTCTTATATATAAATATATAAACAAAAGCAACAATCAAATAAAAGCAAAACTTTTTTTTTTAAAAAAAAGTGTGTTTTACTACACCATAAAAAGGTTTGACTAATGGAGAAATTTCTACTAACAACATAAAAATGCTATAAAACACATTAAAGGGAATTTCTCCAATTTTAATTTTTCTACTACCTTAAAACAAGAATCTGTCCAAAACCAAAAAAAAAAAACCCCTCTCCTCCAACAGTATAAAAAGAAGACTAAGACTTAACAAAGCTACCAAATACTTGACTCTTAAGAGAAAATTAAGAGAGAATAACAAAAAGGAATCAACGGCCTGTGAAATTGTAAGTTTTCTTTTAACATAAAAAAAAACATAATAATTTATAAAGGCCCATAAAAAAAAAACGTAAGTATTGCCATAAAATAATCTAAAGTCTATAAAATATTTATAACGTATAAAATATAATACCTAACAAATATATAACTTTATAAAAAAAAAAACAATTTCAAACTTATAAATACATAAATAAAACTACAAATGAAGCAGCTAAATTATGTAAAGTTCTCCTTAATGCAAATAAACAGAAAAAACAAAGATTTAATAAATAAAATCTATAAATTAGTTCCCCTTTAGTTGAACAAGAATTTAAAACTAAAACAACAAACAAAAAAACACATGTATGAATGTTGTAATGAAATCAACTTAGTTAAACTCTTTATTTATTAATATTCTCTCACACACTTTTAACTAACTCTATATATTTAATTAATTTCCTCTTTAACTCTCTCTCTCTCTCTCGTTCTCGAACTATCTAATTTCCTACATCACGTTTTTCTTTTTATTTAGTTTTATTAAATAAAATATTAATTTCATCCAATTGAACTCGCTAAATATCACAACAAATTGTCTTTAGTTCAAGAAAATTAAAAACTGAAAACTGAAAAACTACAACTTATATTATGCTCTTTTTGATGTAACTGTTGACTCTTAAATATTTAATAAAAAAAATAAAATATATAAATTTGTTAAATATATAAATTATTTAGCAATTTACTTATTTATTAAGCTTTAAATGTCACATATTTTTATTATCATAATAAATAAATTTTGAAAACAAATGTTTATTAATATTTAATTTCTCTTTTTCTATTTCTTTCTCTCTTTTTCAATGACAAATTTTGATGCATTAAATTATTATATAAAAATATTTCTCTTAGATTGACTATTACTGCATCATGTCCAATGAATCTACAATACTTTCCAATGGATCGTCAATTGTGTCACATTGAAATTGAAAGTTGTAAGTACCTGTTTTTATTCATTTTATTATTAACAATTTGATTTATTAATATAATTAACAATAAAGAAAAATTAAATTAAATAAAACATTACACTCTATACAAAATTAAGTTTTATGAAGAAGAAAAATTAAAATCAAATGAACTCATTCAGAATAAAAGAATATTACGTAATAGAGAAAGAAGTTTTTATGTAAATGAATTATTAAAAAAAAGAAGTAAAAAATACATCAATCCTGTGATCAATTGCATAGTGTTGTTGTGTTGTTGAATGAATAACACAGAGAAACAAAATGAGAAAAAAATTTCAATAGAAGGGATGTTCTCACTCATTTCGCAAATATAGTGTTAAAAAGTACTAAGCATTTAATCTACTTTTTATGAAACGACTCTGTTTCTTGTAATAATTCGATATATTAAGAAAGTTACATTATATATCGAATCATATCTCGAGAACAATTCGTTTGATTTTATTCAGAGGAAAAAAATCATTAAACTATAATTGAAATTGTTCAAACATATAAAATATTGTTGCTTTTCAGAAAATTGCCTTAATGTCATCATAAGTAAATCGTATTGAAAAGTTATGAAAGAACGTCTTGAATATAATTTTAGTTTGACATTTTGTTAATGAAGTCAGACACATGAACTTCAAACCATGATGCAGTGCAAACTTCTTAATTTTGCAAATCGCAATTACCGCAAAAACCAGAGTCAAATCCAAAAAAGTACTTTAGAGGTTTAGTTCCTTTCAATATAATGTTTCCCAATTGGATGAGAAACCCGTGCCACAGAATCATTGAATTTTTCTTTTTTGAATTACAAAAGTCCAATAAGGGAAAAAATTTCATTCGAATTTAAAAATTTTAAATAAACCAAATAGTGAAATAAAAATTTGATACGTAAATGGTGTCAACTTGATATTCATTGGTATTAATTTTTGGTTATAATTTGAGCATACAGTGTTGAATTTAAGTACATACTAATTTCAGACATTTTTTTTTAAATCTGATATTAGTTTAAGTATAACATTATTTTGTCCCGTTACATATTTATAGACATCTAATACTAATGGTGGTTTAAAATAATACTAAAATTAATAAAAATTGAGATGTGCATTTTCGTGAATGAAGACAATATTTTTAGATGTTGCGGATATAATAATTGGAAACTATCCAAAATATATTATAGATAAATAAACTATATTCTGTTTACAAATTCTAGATTTCGGAGCTTAAAAAATACGGACTAAAGTCCAAACTTTCATATAAAGTAGTTTAAATTCAGGAGGGTGTGTGCCAAGATAGCTTGAGATGTTTTTTTTTTTTACTATTATTGTCGTTTTTTTACTATTATTGTCGAGATGCCCACGCATACCAACACAACACATTTAGTTGTGTTAGTAAAACGAGAAAAGAATGCACTAATAGGGAAAAAATGGGTGAATTTAATAAAATATATCATGATATATTATTTGGAAAGCTAAATTATAAACATGAATTTTTAAAATATTTTCCCTTGTTCAGTCATTTATATCCAATGTGTTAAAAATCTAATTCAATTTTATAAAAACTATATTTAACTAGAAAGATTCAAAATTGTTTTCATACATAATCTACAATTTTTTTCAGTACAATTGTGTACTAATCGCTCTCTCAGCGAAGAATAAATGAAATAGAATAAGAATATGTATGAAGCTCTCAGCACAAACGTGCTTGAAGTGGTTATCTATGTATTATTGTCAAAATACTTTCAGAAAATTTTAAAAATTATTATATGTTGTTAAAGAAAAATTTAATTAAAAAAAAAAAAAAAGGAGAAGAAATCGAACTAAAACTTTCTTTATTTAATACATTATTTAGCGTGTTAAGAAACTAATAATATCTGTTCAAAATTAGATGATAAAAGCTAGACCAAGAATTTTAGTTTTGGTTGGCCCTTACAACTTAAACTCAAAAACTATAACATATAAATAGCAAAAGATAAGAATTACAAATTAAAAACAAATAAATCCCAAAAAAATCTATAAAACTCTTTATTCCAAATATTTTCCAAAAAAAAAATATAATAATAAATTTAAAACGTTATTTACACAACACTATGCAATTGCTTTTAATTTATTTAATATCAAAAATTACAAAACATAAATAAACATAAAGACTTCTTTCTATTTAAACAATTTTTATTCTTTTCTAAAAACCATTAAAAAATAACTCGCGCTGTTTGTTCGTTAAAAAAAAAAAAAAATAAAAAATCTTATACGTTTTTCAACACATTAGAAATCAAATCAAACAACTTAAGACCACAACAACTACAACAAAAATATAGCTTAATATAAATTAAAATATAAATAAAAAAAAAAAAAAGTTTTATTTACAGAAAAGAAAAAAAAACAAATAAATAACTTTAAACCAAAAAAAGAAATTAGGAAATTATAACTTTTTTCTAAACTGGCACTAAATACCACTTGCTTTTTTTTAAATTCCAATAAAAAAAATAAACCCGAAATAAAACCAAATAATTAAAAAAAAAAACAAAAAATGAAAAAGCTACTACTATTTTGAGATAAAAGAAAAAATAAAAACAAAAACAAAATCCATAATAAAAATCAAGTTAATTATTAAAAATATATTTATTATTTTTATAATTTTTTTTAAATAAAATAAGTTTTTATCTTAAGTTTTGCTTTATAAATTTGTTATTTATTATTTTTGTTATCAAAAACAAAAAAAAAAAAAAAAAAAAAAAAAATAGCCGAAAATGTTTCAAGAAGTTGAACAAAAAGAAAAGAAAAATAATTAACTTACTATTTAAACAAAAAATCATAATTTAAACATTTTAACACATTGGTTATGTTAGGAAATTAATTTAAAAATTCTTTTAATAAAATATTTTAAATTGATTTTCATTTGTTTTTTTTTTTATAGTTTTATTGGGTTTTTCTATTAATTTTTCTTTTCTTTTAAGTTTCATTTACTTTTAATAAAAATTCATTTTTTAGAAAAAATAAAAAAATCCTTCTTAAACAAAATATTCAATTAAATTAAAATTAAAACAAGGAAAACTATTTTTGAATCCATATTTTTTCATCACCAACAATTTTCTTTAAATAAAATTAAAAACATAAATAAATAAATAAATTCCTTGAAGAGAAATTCTAAATTCCTTAAAGACAAACAACAACAAAACAAACAAAAAATATTAAAAACATTTTCGGTTTAGATAAAATTGGTTGGTTTTCGGTCGCCTTCTCTTATACAGCAACCGCAGAAGGTTGATTCTTAACAATCAAGTGTATTTTTATAAATTATTTACAAAAAAAAAATAAATAAAACAAAAATTTACAAATTACAAAACCAAAATGATTAAGAAAACAAAAAATAAAAAATAAACTTATTAACATTTATATTAAATAGTTGATAACTAATTAGTAGAATAAAAAGAAAAATTATACATTCGAAAACGTTTGTTAAACATTTTTGGTTTTTAATTTGATTAAAAAATGCATTTTTCATTCAAACATTTTATGGCCTCTTGAAATACTCTTCCTCTAGTTACAAAAAAAAAAACTTATTATTTTCTTCATTTTTTATTTTTTAGTTTCAATTTAAGTTTGTTCGTTTCTTCATTCAAATGAAAAACCAGTTGCAATTGTTTTTTGCTTTTTTTGGAAAATTTTGCAATAATCTGGTACCAACCAAAAACATTTCCCCCTCAATAATTTTTTAAATAAAAACTAAAATTAAATAAACATAAAATATTTTACAAAACAAATTTCAATTAATTTTAAATAAAAATAAAAAAAAACGTAAACTAAACCCAGCACCCATTCACCACTACTATCACCAATAATATTTTGTGTCATTGTTAGAGTAAAAGGTTAAAAGAAAATTATATAAAAAGAAAATATTATTTCAAATACTAAAAAAAAAAAAAAATATTAAGTATCATTAAATCAAAAAAAAGAAAAAAAAAAACATATTTATCAAACATTTTTTTTTTTCAACTAAAACACTTCATAACACATTTGCATAATTATTATTTTTGTTAAATATTAATTTGTTTATAAGTAAAATAATAATTATTTTATTATTTTATATTTAATTTAAAAATTGTATTTCAAATTTTATTTCTTACATTTTGCAAACATTTTTAATATAATCTCATAATAATATTAATTTTAATTATTTTATTTTTATTTCTTATGATATTTAAGTTCATCATTTTTCATTATTGCAAAGCAAAGAAAAAGAAAAAAAAACAAAATAAATTAAATTAAATTAAATTTAGAAAAAAAAATACAATTTTTTTTTTTAACACAAATTGGGATTAAATGTCATTTTTATTATATTGTTATACTTTTTTTAAAATATATAAATAAATATATATTTCTTTTGTATGTGTGTATGTTAACGTATCGTATGAAATCAAAACAAATCACTCGATCAAATCATCAATCAATCAATCGATCAAACAATCAATTAATCAATCAATCACCCAATGACAAATCAAATCAAACCAAATCAAATCAAACAATGTTACAAATTTTTATCAAATTCAAATGAAACAATGAATTGAATCATGAATTGACAAATCAAATCAAATCAAAATCAAACGAATCGAAACGAAACGAATTGAAACGAAACAAAACAAAACCAAATCAAATCAAACAAAAAACTAAAACTCATTAAAACATTTGAATTATTAAGTCGGTTACACGATGAGAGATATCCGTTACTTCTGGAGAGATGGACTGAGTAGTGTTGGCATGAGCAGTGAGGTCGAACTACCGCAGTTCCGCGTCTTGGGACACAGGCAGAGGGCGACCGAAATAAACCTAACCACAGGTACCCTCCATTGAAAACAATTTCCAAACAAAGCTTTTCTTTTGTTTCTCTTTTGTTTTTGTATAAAATAAAATCATTTTTATGATTTCTATTTTTCGGTTCCTTTTCTCTCTTTTCTTTTAATATATTTTGATTTCTCTTAAATTATGTTTTCTTAATAAATGTTGTTTTATTTTTATAAACCAAATACACTTTGAGTTATTTTATTTTAAATATTTTTTACTTTATTGTAAAGTCTCATAACAAAATGTCATTTAACACCAACTAACACTTAAAATATTTTAAGATTTATTAAAAAAAATTAAAAAATTAAAAAAAAAAAACTACAAACAATCAATCAATCAATTTTATATCTAACTCAATTTTTGTGATATAAAAATAAAAATTGAAGACTAGTTTCAATCACATATAATTTAATTTCTTTCTTTTTTCAAATAACCCTAAGTATATTGTCAAATATATAATTAATTAATATTAGAATTCAAGAGAATATTTTAATACACAAAAATCAAATAGTACACCCATTCTCTTCCAAGTCGGGGTTTACATATGGCAATTTTTCTTGCCGCAATTCTGACTTTGTAGACGAGAGAGGTAATGAGAAAAAGTTTAGTATTCTCTTCTCCTCTTTCTCTTATAAACTCAGAATTGCCGAAAGAAAAATAGCTGTATGTGAACCCTGACCAAGTTATGAAAAACCTCTTTGTAATTAATGTTTAGAATAATAAAACAATGCAACATGCCTCCTAGTGTAAACTTACACTACAGAACTGGGAAAGAGTAAAGAGAGAAATAATAGTTTATGTATTTGGACTTAGATATAGATTGAAAAACCTTATCCCCTGTTTTTATAAGACAAACGGAAAATTTGTCTCGTCAAAATGTCCATACATTTTGACAAGTCAATTCTTTTGTTTGTCTTATAAAAACTTGGGATTAGATTCTATTTATAAAAATCAGTTTCAGAGGTTTATCCAACAATGCCTTTGAATACTACAATGTTTGATTGTCTTGACAATAATATAAATCTTAATAAACATAGAGCAAAGGCTTAAGTAGCGGTTCTAGTTCCGGAACTTTCTATTGATCAATTCTATCACAAGTAATATAGCTAGTTTGTACCGTGGGACAAGTCACAGGGTAGGGCACAAACTGTCGATTAATATAATGAAAAACATAAAATGAGAGTATTTGCTTAATTCTTAAACTTTTTTTAACTTTTTTTTTTATCAAATTGAATGTATACCTATATATTTTTTAAATTCTCGTTAATGACTATGTAGGTCATCGCTATTCTGACTTATCTTACGTTTATAGTCTTCAATTCTATCCACTCTGCCTCAAAGTGTTATTGCACTCGAGTTGCTAATTGTACAAGAATGTCATAAATCAATTTTCAACTAATGTGAGTGAAGACGTGTTAACTGATTCTCAACTGATACTGAGGAATTGGTCACATATTGCAATTGTCAACAAATGACCATGACCATATAACCATAACGACCATGAATACAACATAAACTGATAACATATCATAAAAAATTAGAAAAACTTTATTATTGTTTTACTTTTCGAAGCAAGGAATGCCTTAGTTTCAATAAAAAAATTCATGGGCGCCATGTAGAAAGGATATGATCGATGACTTTTGAACTGCAAATAATTATTATTCGTCTCATTCGAATTACAAAATTATTATATTCTAAATTAGATTAAATAGCATAAGTATCATCGTACATAAAAGAGTCGATTTATTTAAGAGTCAGGTGATAATAAGCCAAGAGAAGGTGCGAGGAAAAGTTCTCCATACTTTTTTGATTATCACAATAATGATCTTTTCAAAAGCAAATCCTTGTCAGTTCTCTTGAAGTTTATTTGAAGCAAAAATTCTCTTTTTACTCTATTTGTTCTTATGAATGACGATTAATAATTGTAAAAGCGCACAATTTATTATATATTTAAAATGTTTTTTTTTTTTTACATTTTATTAATTTATTGAATCTGCCTTTTAGGTCTTACAATAAGTATATAAATCTTTAATCTAAAGCTAAATCTAATTACTCTCTATCGAGAGCAAAGATGACATAACTTGAACCTCATATTAGCGTAGTGGTAGATCATTTTTACGAAGCCTTGAATGTGTTCGGGCTTTTGCTAGTTGTCTTGCAAGTGGGTTTGGATGACTATGCAATTTTGCTATATATTTTGCTTTAAATTTACTGAACTCGTCCCTGACAAGGGGAACATCTAAATCTTTATGGATGTTCTCGTTTATCATATTGGACCCTCTGTATAAGATCAATACCCGTATTGCTGGCCGTTCCCCACAGTTGGATGGCATATGTCCAAATTGGTTTTAAAACGGTTCTATACAGGATGACTTTATCGTCAAGGCTGAGTTTCGATTGCCTATTTATTAACCAGTGAAGGTTGGAAGCCTTTAATTTCATACTAACTCTCTTGGTTTCTATAAGACGGCGCCATGTAAGCCGCCTATCCAAATGAATGCCAAGGTATGTGATATAATCAGACTGTTGAATGACAATATTTTTGAGTTTAACGGGTGGGCAGTTTACCTCACTTGGTTTATAAACAACGCTCAGTGGTCTCTAATGTTTTTAACAATTCCGAAATTGTGAACCATTTGAGGTTTCAAAATAAAATTTCGTTCATTTAGAGCAGAGGTGTTTTTAAATTGATTTGGAAAAGCATATATGTCTAGCTGGGCATGAGTTGGTCACCTCGGGTATGTATTTTCTTTTTTTTTTTTATACGCCAAAAATGAATTTATGACTTCAGTGTAAAGAGTAAAGTTTAACATATTTAGAGCTCTTAAATATCCCTTTTAGTTCAAGAGATATTTGATTAAATTTTTAGTTTTTTAAACTTGGATCCTGAAAATAATCACTCGATTTCTTATAAAAATCTAAATATTATTACTGAAAAAAACGTATAAATATATCTACTCGTTAAAATGTTATATGAAACAGAAAGTTTTCAACTTTAATATTTTTTAAAAATGTTATAGTTACAGTGGGTCAGATACATTCCACTAAAAATTTGAAATTTCAAAAAAAAAATATAAATTTTATAAAAATTTCGATTTTAACCAAAAATAGGAATTTCATAGATTCGATTATAACAATTTAAAAAAAAAAAAAAAAACACATAATATATTTAAAATATCCTTGAAATATAATACTTTTTTTTTTGTTTATTTGACAATATACTTTGAGAAATAACTTGAAAATTATTATTTAAATTTCATGCGTGATATGTGATTGTTGCTTTACTCTTCATCTATCTATCTCTCTCTCTCTATTTCTCTAACATTTGTCGTTTTATATGTTTTGTAAATACTAAAATTTATAATTTCAAATAATTTTTAACATTATTCAAGCACCTTAATTTGTTTATTTTCAGTTTTGTATATTTCTTTGTTATTTAAATTTATTTAATATTTTTTTTTTACAAATAACAAAAAATTGTAGCAAAGATTTAAACAAACTAAGAAAAAAAGCATTCAAATAAATATTTAAAAATAATAATAGTAAAAATAATAACAAAAACAACTACTTAAAACTCATTAATATCTGAGATTTTGTATGCAAATACTATTTTAACCTCTTCAAAAACAAAGTGCCAACGTTCTTTAAACCTTTCTCCCCACCTTTTGATAGAGAGTTAAATTGAAAAAGTGTACAAATTCTAATAAAAATAAATTCTAAAATAAAACAAAAAAACAAATACACTTTTTTCAAACTTTTTTTTGCTTGGGTAGGCTAAATGAAATGTTTTCTAAAAAATAAAAATAAAAAAATAAACCCATTTTATGCATTTACATTTTGTTTTTAGCAATTTGATTAACAACACTTGAATCCAAAAACTACAAAAAAAATAAAATATCAAAAAAAAAAAATTATTCATAAATATAAAAAAAATAAATAAAATATCTTGTACAAAAATGCTCTGGAGGGTTTCGTTTTTTTCTTAATGCATTTAGATAAAAATAGTTAGCATTTTTTTTTTAAATAAACATCATCAATAATCAAAATTATTTAAAAGGGATATTCAAATGTTAAAGTATTTATATTTATTGGTATTTATTAAAAAAGAAAATAACTTGTTATACAAATTGGTAAAAAAAAAAAAATTGTTACAAATTTAAAATACTTTAGCCCTGGAATACCCCTAATATTAATTCTAATTGAAATTCAAATAGAAATGAAAAACAGTTAACACAAGAGCACCTGAAACTGCTTTTTATATGCTCAATAACCAAAAACAAAAAAAATAACATAAAATATTAATCTAATATCTAGCAGCAACTTAACGCTACATAAATATCATTAAAAAAAAATATTACATATAAAATGTGTTTATAACCATATAAGAAGAAAAACTTAAATAAAATTAAGAATTCGTTAATAATTTAGAACACTTTTTATTAAAATAAAATTTTAAACCCAACAACAACAACAACAACAACAACAAAAAAACGTACTACCACCAATTTACTACTGCCTATATGAACAAACAGTAGCTTAAACAATTTTAAAAATTTATTTATTTTTTTTTTTTTATAAATAAATAGTGAATTTTATTTAAAAACAAAAATATAATTATTTATAGTTACAAACGCTTTTAAAATATCTATTATATATTTGTATAAATCATAAATATTTATTTATACAAAAACAAAAGCAATGTATTATAAAAACGGCAAAAAATTATATACCAAAGTTATTTTAATTTTATTGACACACTTTTTTTATATTTTTTTGTTTGACACCAACCACCAAATTCTGAATGAGACTATTAAAAATTACAAAAAAAAGAAAACAACAACAAAATTTTATATAAAATAAAGGAATTTATTTAGAGTAAACGTAAACATTAAAAAAAAAAATAAATAAATATCATCATAAATTTATTTAGCATTTAATAATAGTCTCATAATATTTAGTTCATTTCTTTAATATTTATAAAAATAATATACAAAATATACAACAAATATTTCTTTTTCTTTGTTTATATGAACATTTTCTCTATATTTAACAAATTAACTTAAACTGAATTTAAACCAAAAACAAACAAAAAAAAATCAAAAAATACTATTTTCAATTTTTGAAAACAAATTAAAACAACAACATTTTATGAAAAAAAAAAATACAAAAATTCCTTTCAATGCAACTTCAACTCAACTTTAAACTTTTTTTAAATTTTTTAAACAAATTTAAAAAATAAAAATACAAAACTGTACATACAATATATTTTTTTAAAAAAACCACATTAAACCAATAAAAATAAAAAATAATTTAAAAAAAAAATAACATTTAAAATAAAACAAAAACAAAAAACGTTAAAACAAAATTTAAACCCCAAAAGTCGGCTATACGATGCGTGATATACGTTATAAATGGAATGAAGGACCAAACTCGGTTGGTGTCTCGAATGAGGTTTCGCTACCACAATTTAAGGTCTTGGGCCATCGTCAGAGAGCTATGGAAATCAGTCTTACCACAGGTACCTGTAGACGGTTACCGAATTTTAATAATTATACTTTTAAACTTACTTTTTTTCTCTCCTACCTCCCCCTATTAACTTTGTTTTTTTAATTTACTTAACTTTATTATATAAATATGAATTTATTAATATCATTTTTACTTTTAATTTACTTTTCAAATCAACAAAATGAAAAAAATAAAATAAAAAACAAATAATAAAAATATTATTTTAAATAAATTTGTTGATTCGATTTAAAAAAAAAAAAAATATATCGAATACAACAAATAATAAAAAAAAACTAATTGAGAAAGCTTTCAAGAGGTTGAGAAATAAAAACAAAATATAGAATTTTAAATAAAATTTATAACAGAAAATTTATTAATTTCTTTCGTTAAAAGAATTAAAATCGAAAATCAATTATTAATATGAAATATTTTTTTCTTAGAAATTATTTAGAGATAANNCGTTAAAAGAATTAAAATCGAAAATCAATTATTATTAAATATTTTTTTTTTTTTTTTATAAATTATTTCAAGATAAAATATTAAAAAAATAAAAATAATTACTCAAAGATATCGAAAAATAAAAAGAAAATATTTTTTTTTTTATTTAATTGTTCAAAAAATGAAATTTGAATGAAAATTTTTTTAAGAAAATATTTTTAAAATTCACAATTTTGGTAAAAAAAAATATTTTCAAACAATTGGCTGCACTAAATTAGATTTTGAAATAAATTGACTATTTTTATGGAACTTTTTTTTTTTAATTATATTTATGAATTTAAATTTTTTAAATAATCAAAATTTTTAATTATATTAAACAAAAATAATCAATTTAATGAAAACCTCAGCTTTCTCATTTTAGTATCATAAAAAAAAAAAAAAAAACACGAAAATATAAAAAGAAAAAAATAATAATAATTAATTTTAAATTGAATTGAATTAAATTAAATAAAGCATGAAAACGCTAGCATTTAAATATTTAGATTTTTTTATTTAACTTATCTTATACTTTCATTATAAATTTTCTTATATTTTCTTTTCATTTCTTTAAAAATAATTTTATTATTTCTTAAAATCAAAAACATTTTGAGTTTCCTATTTTTTTTTTTTTTTTTTTTTTTTTTTTTTTTTTTTTTTGAAACACCTCAGTTCTAAATCAGCTTTCATGGTTTCATAACAAAGTATATCTCAAAAAAAATATACGAAAAAATAAAATACAAGAAAAAAAAATGACACCAATCGATTTAATTTTAGAGACATTAATAAAAATTAAAAACAAACTTTTTAATAACCAGTAGTTCTAACTATATGCCAGTAGTTGCCAACATAAATCCAATGTAAAAGAATGTATCATACATTTTTCTTAATTTCTATATATAAAATTCTCTCTCTCTGTCTTTCTATCTCTCTCTTATATATAATTTTCTATAAAATATTTTTTAGAAAATAACTAAAAATTACATTAAAAAAAAACAACAACAAACAAAACTATTCAAGCTTTTTATCACTTAGATTTTTATTATAAAACGAGAATCCTAAGTTCGGCCCTGGTCGAATCATAAATACCCTCCACCCCATAGAAATAAAACATTTTATAACATAAATATCAAATCAACGATTAAGTTTATTTTCAAATAAATTCAAATTCACCCACCAATACACTAAAAGAAAAAAAATAACACATAAGCCGTTAAATTCATGACAACTTGACGTAAAAAATTATAAAAAAATAATAAAAAACAACAACAAGAAAATAAAAATAAAAATAAAAACAACAAAAAATAAACATTGGTATGAGTATTAAAAGATAATGAGAAATTGGTTAAAATCGAAAAAATTAAAAAAAAAATAAAAAGAATGGAATTATTTATTTAAGAGAATTGAGATTAAAAAAAATACATAAAACACTTAAAAACAAAGTTAGTTATCACAACTAATTAATAAATCAAATATAATCAAAAACTAAATTGACTTTTTTAATTTTCAAAATTTGTCTTTAAAATTTTTTTTATTAAGAAGGATAACCAACTTTGCTAACAACAAAACTTACATTTGGCACAATTAACATAACACTTGGAGAAACGTAAATATTGTTATGGCAATCAAATTTATTGAAAATTAAATTAAATTTAATCACTGCAACCAAAATTTTTGAATTTGTTTAAATCTTACTTATTATATTAACAAATTTGTTGGAAAAATATTGTAACAACTTCATATTTGTTTGCCACAACAAAAAATGTGTTTTCTCTTTATACAAATAACATTTTCTTATTTTAAAATTTCTTTTAAAAATTATATATTTACTATAAAATATATTCATTAAAATTGGTTTATCTAGATCGGTATATTTTTGTTTACGACAATAGGACAGGAAATTGGTTTTGAAAGGTTTAAAGTGTTGACAATACATTTTAGACCAATTAAAAGCGGTTTACAATTGAATCATTAGAATCCTTTTAATTGCGGGCATTTGGCAACATTGTTTTAGGGTTTTCTACACAGAAGTAAACTTATTATGGCAGCTATAAGGCGATGATCAAATAAAAATATATTTCGTGGAAATAATTACTTTAACATATACTCAACGATTATACTCACTTTGATAGTTAAAGAAATAGAAATTTTAACACCATTTGCTTAAAACTTTTGAACGAAAGGAATCAAATATACATATATTGCAAAAATTCACACTGATATGGTGTTATATTGATAACAATGTGTTGTCGATTCTTCATATTTAATTAGAATGTGTTCATCTATAGTATTTTGTTATAAATTAATTTTTGAGAAATTAAATTCTACTTAAACATACAACTCTGAAAGTTCCGAATAGTTATGATTTGTTATTGAATACTAAAAATACAGTGGGCATTGAGAACCCAAATAGATTATACATCATCAACTCTATTAGAAAATCAGTTCTTTGGTTATTTTGCAAAAAAAATTAATTACAAGGTTGTAAAAAAAGGCTTTTGTAAAACAATTTAAGACAATTTGTAAAATACTTGGATTGCTTTTTCGTATCTTAAATTTCTCTCTAAATCAAATTATTGATCTTATTTATCAAGGCCTTTTAAGTATGGACTATTTAATACAATTCAAATCCCACAAAACTTCCAACAAATATTTTATAGAATATTCTTAACTAATTCAAGTTCAATGTATGGAATATTTCACTAGACTTTTCACTATAGAAAGACCACTAATTCCTTTTGAGCAAATTAAACCACAATTTATGTGCAATATATTGCAGCAGCTTTCAAAATATTTTTAGCTTAATTTTATAAATGTTTAAGAACAAAATTTCTCACAAAAGAATTCGGAAGAAAATAAGATCGTTCTCTATACAGAAATGTCGCCAAAGAGTCACCATAAGCTGCTCCAAAAAATGTATTATCAGATTTATATGATACATTTAAGCTGGAACTATAGCTTAATGCTAGCAACAAAAATATCTCTTAACATCTAAAATATTAATCTCTTTAGTTGAACTCCAAATTATCCATATAGTTTATGTACATAAATAGAAATAGCTTAAAGACACAACCATTTCTATAATTTTTTTTTATTTTTATTTTTAGCTTAAATTATGTTTTTTGTATTATTTTATTTGTCATTCATCATGGTCGTGTTGCTGCCATCAAAATTGACAAAAAAAATTCTTGCATGTGTTGTGTATTTTTATTATAATCCTGCTGCCTTAAGCCGCCCGCAATTTTTTAGGATTTATCTAATTTTTTTTTTTTATTAATACACATTTTTAAAGATGTTTGTTTTCAAATGATAACCGTTGTAGATTGGTTAAACATATCATTACAACTCTATATCATAATAAATATTTATATATAAACAAATATCATCAATCAGCATTGTCCAACAAGTCGCTTTAACTATCCTTCAGAGCCCCCCAAAACCATGTAATGCCCCCATAATATCCATTTTCATAGCCTTTTAATCATTATTGTATGTATATGTATATGTGTGTGTGTATATGTAAAGTATTTACATTGTTGAAACGTAGTTCTGATAAGACGTAGCCCTGACGTACTCCTGAATAAACAGTAATTCTATATACATACATATTTTTTATATATATATAATATGTATATGTATATGTGTATACAATTACTACGCGATTTGAATGCTGACCTTATTTTGTTCCATTTTGCAATAAATATGAAAAATATTCCTGATGATAAAAAAAGCAACAAGAAAAAGAAACGTAAAATAAGAAGAAGAAGCAAAAAAAAAACAAAACCAATTTTATTTAAGATTTTTTTTCTTTCTTTGTAACAACATTTTAAATAAATAAAATTAATTAAGGAATAAAACACAAGCTCTCTTTTTCTCTATATAACAACACGTTAAACACCAACAACAATAACAACAACACCAACCTATAAAGAAACAACAATCCAGCAAGTAAGAATTGTAAAAAAAAAATGCGCCACTTAAACAAATATTTAATTAAATATTTGAATTCACAATAATAATAATAACAACAACAACAATAATAACAACGACATGAAATATTTGTGTATTTTGTATTTAGAAAATAAAAATATTAACAACTTTGACATTTCAGCTCCAATTTGGCTCATTCTCTATTAATTACTCGTACCAGCTTATGATTACATAATAACATACATATGTCTATTCTAAGTATGTATGTGTATATATGTATAAACAACAACAACTAAACAATTCACAGATGATAGTGTATATATAATTCCCTAATACAACATCTTCTATGAATTGTTAATAAAAGTAAATAAATAAATAATTTAATCGTTATATCTAGACCTGGACCTTTTGTAAAAGAAAATGAAAAAAATAAATAAATTCTCTAAAAATTACAGACGCTTTTACCAACCTCTCTCTCTCTCGCTCTCTATGTATATATGTATGTATGTATTTATCTATCTATAAATTCGTTACCTTAAGGTGGAGGGTATAATTTGACATTTAAATAATTAACCAACAATAACAAAAAAAAAAAAATATAGCATTTTTATATCACCACCTAAATATTAGAGATTTTTTTTATTATTACTTATTACTTTTTTTTTAAATAGCTGAAAAACTAAATTCAATATTAAAACTACTTACTTACTTACTATTCAACTTATATTTTGCAAAATATATACAAAAACAAAATTTAATTTAATATATATATATATAAATCTAATAACTAACTTATATTAATAATAATAAACGCCCTCCCAAGCATGCACTCATCTAAAAAAAAATAATAATAATAATAATAAAATAATTGAAAAACAAAATAAATAAATTAATTTATTTTTTTTTTTAATACATATATAGATATATTTATACTATATTATACTATATATATGTATATGTAAATGTATGTATTTTCCAAAAACAAAACAACAAATATCGTTTAAAAAAAAAAAAATTCATTTAATCAACCAACCAATCAGCCAAACAATCAAACAAAATATAAATTTCTACAAATTCTGTTAAAATTTATTTGAGAAATTTTATTTCTTAGAACGCCAGCAGCTGCCTTTAGAAAAACAAAAACAAAAATCAAATCAAAATATCATTAACAAAATAAACATTTAAATTTTTATAAAAATAAAAAAAAAAAAAATTATAATAATTATTAAATAAATAATCAAAAAAAGATACTATTTAATTTTCTAACT
Source organism: Phormia regina (assembly GCA_001735545.1). NCBI lineage: Eukaryota > Metazoa > Arthropoda > Insecta > Diptera > Calliphoridae > Phormia > Phormia regina. The sequence goes on from MINK01171956.1 coordinate 22,469, forward strand.
CAAAATTGTCATAAATGCCATTAACCTACATTAACTATGCTACAAATTCTCTTTTAAGTTTTTCTCTCATTTTATTTTATTTCATATTTTTCAATATTCATTTTTTTTTTTTAATTTTAAAATGCTGGATTTTCATTTTAATTATTTAAGTTTTATTGAAAATTTTTCTTAAAATTATATTTTTATTTGTAAAATCCAGTTTTAATTGCAATTCAGAAAAGTATTGTAAATTCGTTATTTATAATTATTTTTATTTTACTAACCAACACATTTATTTTTATTTAAGCAAAAATCATAAAAATAAATTAAATAAACTTTTATTTTTAACTATTTATACTATTTAGTCATGAATAGTGAAAATAGTATTTAAAGAAATCAATTAATATTGAAGTTTAAATAAACGGTTGTAAATAAGAAATGGATTTGAATGCCGGCTGAAAATGTTTATTTTATACTTTGTTTTTTTTTTTTAATAATAACTTGATCAAGACCCAAAAAGATATAGTTAAATTTACTATACTTTTGTATGGAATAAACATAATTATTATTAAAATAATAACATTATTACAATAATAATCTTGTTATTATAATAATCTTATTATTACAATAATAATATTGTTATTACAATAATAATATATTTATTAAAATAAATTATTATCTATGAAATGGATTTAAATTAGTTCTATGTATTGTTTAAAAAAAAAAAATAGAAGCAACAGTTAAGTCACTTTATTATGAAGATATAATTTAATTCGAGGTTTCTAAGTCAATTCGATTACTAAGAATTCATAAGTATTAAGCTTTTAATCTATTTTTTTTTGTAAAATTAAGAAGGTTGCACAATATCTTAAAAACTTGTCTTGTCTGATTTAGTTCGAAAAAATATCAAAAAATTCTGATTCTAATTAAATTAGTGGGTAACTCAATGTTACCCCACTAATAATCAAGAATCATGATCCCTTTTTGCAGAAAAAAAAAATTATACCAAATTAAGAAAAAAAATTAGTGGCAAATTAAACAAGACATATTTCATTAAAATATATGATTTTGTTCAGATTTTATTCACAAATTAATCAAAATGTTTAATTACAAGTTACATAATACAGAAACAAATTATATATATATATTTTTTTTTTTTTTTGGTTTTTCTATATTATTTATCGATGAGTATTTTTACTAATTTGTAAAAAGAATGAAAACTTATGCTTTGATTTGAATGAAAGCTGTCTTATTTTATTATCAGCAAACTTATTATTTCCATTACGGAATATAAGTATAATTTTTAATACTTTTGAATATTAAATTTATTTATTTATTTTTTTTTTTTTATTGAAAAGTAATGTAAGAAATATTTCAAGTTTAATTAGAATTTGTTATAAATTTTTTGTATCAAGTTAGACAAATAGTTTTCGAGTTCAATATATAGTACAACCTTCTTAATTTTACAAACCACAATTTATCGTGAATCATTTCCAAAATGAATGACTCAGAGGCTTAGAACTTATTAACCAGAATTGATTGAGAAACCTCATGCCGCAGAATTAGTGTTTCCCTGTGTAATTGTATATATTTTTCCCGAAGAAAATCTGTTCGGAAAAAACTTAAAATTTGCCAATTTCTGTTCATTTTCGAAAACGATATCTAATCCATAAAGTTTTGTTAAATCGAAATCTAATCCAAAAAGTTATTTTAAATTAAACTTTCTTATCAAAATTTCTTATAAAATTATGTTATAAAGATTCAAAAAGAGGAAATTTCTACGAAATACGTATTCTTTACAAAGGAAAATTACAAGCATGTCAAAGTATCCGTTTATCTGTCCTACATCTACATATCTGTGAAAAAAAATAAGTTCAATTATAATCGTTTAATAATTTTCTTTAGTATTGAAAATCATTCCATAAGCAAACAAGTTATAGTTCAAATACCAAAAAGGTGTAGTTCAGCTAGTTTCTCTCTAGCTGAAAATCCTTAGAAAAAAGTTTAGCTCTTATGTCCGTCTGTCCGTCAACGTAATCCTTGTATTAAACTACAGGTCACAGAATGAAGTTTGATACACATATTTCATGAAATCCAGTGACAAAGTCTATTGAAACTAATATCAAGCGTTTTATACAACTCTCAATATTGATTTTTATTTTTAACTGCAAAACATTCGACGGTTATGAATTGATCAAAATTAAAAAATTAAATCTGTTAAATGGGTCATTAGATATACAATAAATATAAAATTTGTATGGTGTCTTCAAAACTAAACTCCCAATTTCATATCAATTGCGGAATTTGACAAGAAAATTTTACACACAAAATCTCAAAACTTTCACTGTAATACGATCTATCTTGTATGGGTTATGATCACACTTCCCCTAGAGATGATGTTTCCCACACTATTGTAAACTTTGGCTGTATTATTTTTTTCATTTGGTTAGTATCTATCGAAACAAAGTTTAATATGGAAGATATTGAATTTATATTCATTATAAAAAGTCCTTATAAATAAAGATTTAAAAAAATTAAAACAACAAAGTAATAACCTTTGACCTCTTCTCTTCTTAGAAATATAAGTACTAAGTCATTATTTTAATTCGTACGGGATCATAATATAGAGATTTTGTTTTATTAAAAATAAAAATATATCGTAATCAAATTATTTTTACTATTAAATAAATTAGTTATTGCGAGGAACAGTTAGTTTGAGAAATCTTTAGAATTCAAATCACGATATACCAATAAGAAAAGAAAGATTGCACGATGTGGAACTGAAAAAGAGCCCAACAAATCATGAATTTAAGATGTGTTGGCATTGGAAAAAAACACTTAGTGCTTAAGAAGTCATTTTTCATTTCTATTGTAGTACTTTCGCTTAAAACCATGTTTTTAAACATTTTTTTTTTTTTTAATAAAAATTTTCTTAGAAATTATTACCTTTTTTACCACTAAAAATTTTTAGAAGTTCTTGTTCGCTTTTTTGCTGGAAAATTATTTGATCTTTTTCTACCACAAAGATAGATAAAGAGACCAATAGCAGTTGAAATAGATTTAGAATAAATTTTAAAAATATTATAAAATATGTGTTAATATTATTTATATAAAAATTATAAATTTCTTGTTTAGATGAAACCCTAGATCTTTAATGAAACTTAAATTTTGTAAGTTGCTTTAAAAAATCCCCCAACGATAATCCAAATCCATTTCCATTCTTTCACACGTTTTAGTAAATCGAATACGCGTTATTAAAAGCAAAATGAATGAATGTGTGTATTAACGAACGTTTTTAAAGTTTTAATATAATTAATTTATTTTTATGCTTTCAGCTTTTTAAATAAATAAAAACGCTTATTAACAGCTCATTACGAAAATGTGTGTGTGTCTGCGTTCTTTTTACTTTTACATACAAATATTTTTTTTTTTTTCATTTCGCACTTTTTTTCGAAATGCCCTTTTTAAGTTTTATAATAAAAAAAAAAAAATAAGAAAAAAAAATATCAAATAGTAATTTATTTTATTTTCATTATTAACATAATAAATGTTTGCCACTAGTAAAGTTTGTTAAAAAAGAATTTTAGTTAATTAAATATTTTTATTTAATAAAATATTATTATAATTTTATGGGTCTTGTTTTTTTGTTCTATTTTAAATAAATTTTAAATTATTAATTTTATTTTTTAATATACATATTTATATTAATATAAAGTAATATATTATAATTATAATTATTATTATATTTAAATCACTAATATATTTTTCTTTTTTATAAAAAAAAAAAATTAAAATTTGTTGATGTTGTTATATTTTTTTTATTGATTAAGATTTTTAATTATAAAAAAAAGATTTTCATTTGTAATGTTAAATGTTTTACTTATACAATTTTATTTTTACTTATTATAACATTTTCTGTTAATAAATGATAATTAAATTAAACATAAATTTTATTATAAAATTCCCTTAATAATATAATAAATTTTTTTCTCTTTCCCCACCAACAAAAAAAAAAAAAAAACTTTATTATGTTTGATACCAACAACATCAAACAAATTCGTAATAAAACAAAAACAAAAACAGGAAACTATTCTCGTTTGGCGTGCGAGATACAATTTGTGCGTTCGATGGGTTATTATCTTATACAAATTTATATACCCTCTGGACTGATCGTTATTATATCATGGGTATCATTTTGGCTTAATCGTAATGCTACACCTGCGCGTGTAGCTTTAGGTGTCACCACTGTGTTGACTATGACAACGTTGATGTCATCAACAAATGCTGCGCTGCCAAAAATTTCATACGTTAAATCGATTGACGTTTATCTGGGAACATGTTTCGTGATGGTCTTTGCCAGTTTATTGGGTAAACAAATGAAAACTTTCTCTCAATTTTTCTTATTTTATATTTTCCTTTTATCACTTTTCTTCTTATATAAGTTTTTTTTTTTTTTTCTGTTTTAAACTTTATTTTTTATTTCTGTTCTACTGTAAATTTGTAGTTTAAATAAAAACAAATTTATTAAATGACAGCAATAGTTAAATTGTTAATATGAAATTGCTGTAATTTTCTAAAATGTTTTTGATAAATTTCTTTTTAAAATTTTAAATTTTCTAACAAAATGTTACGACAAATTTTGAAAACATGTACTGCTCCAAATTTGGTACTTGTTATTTTGACACATTTGTTTTTTTGTACAAATTATCAAAACAAATATTTATATTTATATACATAAGTTTTTTTTTTCTTAATTAAACTTTACATAAATAATTTTTTTACAAAAATATTATTAAATTTTTGGAAACAATAATGTGAATACAAAACAAAATTCAATTTATTATTTCCAAAAGTAAAACACTCACCACTCAAAAACAAAAAAAAAAAAAAATTATTACCTAAATATAAACAGAAATATAATAAAACACCCTATCACCAAAGAGCACTTCAAAAACAAAACGTACTAACTACACTTCAAATTCAAATTGAAATATAAAGTTTTCTTTAACAAACAAACAAACAAACAAACAAACAAACAAACAACAGATACTATGACATTATTTATTTAATATTCAATTATAACTAAATATTCAAGTTCAAATATTTGTATTAATTGAGTATTTTTTTATAGAGAATTCAATGACAAAGAATTGCAATTTTTGGCATTAATACAGTGGGCATAAAAAAAATATATATATTTAAAAGCCCATTGATAACTAAATTTAATTTTTTAACATTCTATTGTTGCACAGTGCTGTAGACACCATAAAAAGATTCTCTTAACTTTGACCTTTGAAGGTAATAAAATACCTTTTAAAATATTTGAATATTTGTTAAGACATTTTTAATAAATTTCCATTTATTATTAACTTGTTAAAGAAAACTTTATTAATCTGATAATCAAAACCACAACAACAACAACAACAAACAAGCTAAAATAAAATTAAACGAATTCTTCTAGAAAAACCAATAGAAAAAGAAATGAACAAAACAAAAAGAATAAAAAAAAAAAAAACACAAAAAATCTCTTTTTTCGTATTTGTATGTTCTTGTTAAATATTTTTGTTACTTTTGACAAAACAAAAAGTAAAAACTATCATTTGAAGAAAATAAATACAAACTCATTGTTATGCGCAAATTCTATTGAAAAATAGTTTCAATTTTGTATAAGAAAACAAAAATAGGGAAATTAAAACAAAACATTAACTCAAATAATATGATTTAATTATTTGTTTATATTTTTATTAATTTCAATTTTAATTTTAATTAATTTGTATTAAAACTTCAATAAACAACGTATTAGAAAGCAGCATTTTAAAATTGTTCTAAAGCCAAAGAATCAAAGAAAAAAGTAAAAACAAATTATTTAAATATTTAAGGTTATGTCATGTTTTTCTAAAAAAAAAAAAATGCACAAACAATATTTCTTAATTTTCAAGTAAAATTTTGAAATTTGTAAATACATTTTTGCTATATATTGCATAATGGAAAAACACGTCATAACCTAAAATGATACCCTGATATCATATACGCCCAGCTTCCGGCAAAAACTACTAAAATTACTTCTACTACTACTAATACTACTGCACTATTAATATGTATTACTAACGCACTTTTCGACGCTTCTTTAAAGGTATGTATTCAAATTTACTTTTTAAATATTTAGCTGATTGAAATGGAGTTAAACTTAAAATTAATATATTTGTAAGTTTGGACATATAAAATATTTACTTCATTTTAAACAAAAAAATAAAAAAAAAACAAAAATAAAAAAAAAAACAAATAAAATAAAATATAACAAGCCTACCGCAACATTCGGTAGTGGGGCTGGACTATTAAGCTATTCTATCAGTTTGGAGATTACGGGATCATAAACTGCCAGATACTCTTTGCTTTGATTTACTACAACGCACAGTGGGGCAGAATCAAAATTTTCGGAAATAAATCTGTAACTTCTTTGGAAATAAATCTGGTTGGGGCGGAGCTAAAGGGGCTCAAAGTTAGGTAACTCTGACATAAGAAATGTTTCTCGTCTGATTTCAAATATTTTTATATATTGTTGTAGGCTTATCAGGACCTACATATAAAAAACATTTTCGAGTTATTTGCGTTTGAATTTTTAAGCACCATAATTTTGCATGTTCTTGGTCGTGTTTTTTTTTTTCATATATATCCTAATATTTCCGACCGATTTTAATTTATTAGATCTTTCTAATCGTAATTCCACGATTCCAAAAAAAATGGCAAAAATCCCAAAAATTTATTTTTCACATTTTCTGCTATAGAAGCCACATTTTTCCAGTAGAGTCCAGTAGATTTTGATTCAAAACTTCTAACAACATATTAAATTTTCTTAAAATTCCGCTTGTCGGGATTTCAGAAAGTCAAAACTATCATATAAAATGATAGTATATGCAAAAAACTGGACCAATAACATATAAAATTATGGTGCTTAAAAGTTCAAACGCAAATAATTAGAAAACTATAAGAGAAAAATAGGACATGTTAGCATGTTTTTTATACAACAATATATAAAAATATTTAAAATCAGACAAGAGTCTGCTTAGCTATACCTTCGAGTGGTTTGTTGTGCCCCCTTTCAAACTGAACGTTGTACACTCCTCTGCTACGCTTATACCAAATTTCATGAAAATCCAAACATCCGATCAGAAGTTACAGATTAATTTCTAAAAAATTTCTATTCTGTCCCACTGTGCGTTCTCCTTATAACTTATAATTTTATATATAATTTTATTGTGACATAAAATAAAAAGAAAGTATTTAAGACATTTTATATAAGGGACTCTAATTGAAAATTCTAATGGAAAATTTTTATTATTTTCTTTTTTTTTTTTTTTTTTTCTTTTTTAATTTTAAAAATAAGAACGAATTTTTGTATATTTTATTGCAAATAGTTTCGTTTTAATGCATTTTTTGTCAAATTAAATATTTAAATTTAAATACAAATTTTTAAACAAACGCAAATGTTATATTCGGCTTGGCCAAATCTATATACCCACCATCAAGTTATTCAAACTCTATGTTATATAGGAGCTGTACGGTAAAGTGATATCACCCTGTGTTTTTTTATAACTTTTTTTTTTCATTAAACGGTTTTACACAAATTCAGTACCTATTTTTTGATATATAAGATAAATATTTGGGACAATTTTTTCCCCCTACTTTGTCCTGTTCTAGCCCTTTACTTCTTACAACAGACATAGGTTATACAATAGTATTTTTTTCCTTTTTTTGATACTATTTATGATTCAAAAGTACCGAAATACTCCCTCGAGTCATTTGATACTGTCAAACGATTTGCTGGAATTTCCACAGTTCAAAGAAAAGCACTTTTTTTCAAATAAAATTATATACTGTAGATATTTAAAACTGGTGTTTAAAAGCAATAACAAAATGGTGATGAAATCCATCTTCGACTAAATAGTGGGTCGACAATTAAAATAAGTAATCTTTTAAACTAGGAGTCCCTTTTTAAATTCTGTTCACTTTTTTATGCAAAATATTTACTTTTTATGGAAAAATTACACTTTTTTCTAAGAGATATATATTTTTTAAGAACAAAAACGTTTATTAAATACTTTCGTATACATTTTTTTTGCGAACAGTATTTCCATTTCTCTTAATACATTCATAAAAAATAATTCCTTTAAATACAAATATTTTTTAAATTTTGAAACCAAAACTCGTATTTGGTGATTTATGTACCTAAATTACCAAATCTGAGTTTTGAATTTCAATACTCTGATAGAGAAAAAAGTAGTTATTTTTATACTCAAAAATATTTTAATTTTCCAAACTATAATAGAGGGATACCTCAATTAGAATTCTCATTTAAATTCTGGGTCGTTAATTTCATTTCGTACTTTTCTGTGTATTTTAAATAAGTCTCAATTTATTTGAAAATCGCTAGAATTATTGATTTGTATTTTAGTGATTTGTATACAAAACAAGTTTTTGCTTTTATGACAAAATTTTTTTAATCTTAATTTATTAATTAAACTTTACATTTTAAAAAAGCTGTCAACTCCATTCTTACAACTGTCACATAAAAACGTAGAGCGACCAAATTTGATTATACATAACTGTCATAAACAAAACATGTCAGCTGATTCGCTACATTTACGATAGAGTAATGGAGCCTTTAAGATGCATTCTTATACTTACTTTATTACCATTCTTGTTTATTTGCATGTATTCCCCAATTTGTAGTTGAAAAATTGTCTACGTTATTTTAATGGATTTTATCAATAATTAGAGACTCACAATGGGGTCAAACGTATATTTGTTGGTAATAAATTTGTATCTCAAAAACTACTGCACGGATTAAATTGAAATGTATGGAAGAGGAGGACTTAAGCTTTCAGAAAAATCATATGGTAGTCACTCTCTAATAACACAAGCAAAGCTACAGGATGTTAAAGATGACTACCACGAATATGTATAAAATCAAAAGTTCTACAAATGAAATCCGATTTTTTAGATTTTTATATTTATATCTGAAAAATTGCAATTTATTTCCAAAGCTTTTTAAATGACTTTTGCTGATCTTTCAGTATATATATTTTATGCATTACATAGGATATAGTGCCGAAAATATTATACTAATATGCTTTTTTATGCAATTAAAAAACGTAGTTTAAATAATTGACTTTTTTCCTGAAATCTGCATTTCATTCTTTATTAAACATTTATCTATTGAAATATAGAGGAACTTTTCGAACAAAAGTAAAAGAATTGTTTTATATTTTTTAAAAATTAACCATTTTTCATAATAAATTCAGAGTGCCGACTTTGATTATTTTTCACGACTAGATGAATTGAGATAATCTAAAAATTCTAAAAATTTAAAATGTTAAATATGTAACAAATTACAAAATATTTTTAGAAAATGTTTACCTCAGGACTTATTCCCGAAAAAGAAAGTCGAGACAAAAAATCAAAATTGTAAAATTCAAGTGTAAATATCTGTAGCTTTAATTGCGTTCTCAGACGGTGAGTACAATATGATTTCTTTTAAAAGCTTAAATCCCGCTCCGCAACTCTTGCATACCTTTTAATTTAATCGGTATAGTTGTTTTAGAGATACAAATTTATTAGCAAAATAATTGCGTTTGACCCCATTGTGAGACGTTCGATCTTTTTCAACGTTTAAAACACTTCTTTCGAATTATTCTTTTTTAGTTTTATATTTAAAATATCAATTAACGTACAAAGATTTTTTAGGAAAATAGAACAAAAGATGTAATTTATCATGAGACAGAGGTATTTTTCGTAAAGTTTGTTTGACCCCACTGACTAAACGTAGGGAGGAGAAATAAAGTTGCAGATTTAATACATTCGGCAACATTCAGAAAAATCAATGTATAACCAAGAGAGTTATAATCGCATTTGACTCTGTTAGATCATCCTGTATTCGATTATTTGTTGTATATAATAACATATATATTTATAAATTGTTTTCTTAAACCTCGTTTTAACAAGCAAAATCTCCAACTGATAGAATAAGCTTTTATATACAATAGCAATTGTAAAAATAACTTTTTTAAATTTTTATCATTTATAAAATATTTCAATTACATTTTTTGAATCAGAAAAAAAGGAATAAGAATTCTTAATAACATTAAAATAAACATATATGGTTAAATACATATTTTTTTATACTTTTTGAACTCTTGACAATGGAAAAGTGCTTGTGCGATGAGTTTGTATTAAAATGCACAAACAGCAATAACAATTTTCTTAAAATGATAGAATAAAGAAAACAAATAAATAAATAAAAACTTAAAAAAAATAAAACAAATATATTCATATTTATATACATTTTTTAAACAAAAAATATCCTGCTTGCAAAAAAAAAAAAAATAAAATCAAAAAGAATAAACGCTGAGGGAAAACAAGTTCAATATTTTTAATTAAAATCAGATTTCCACCTCTTTTTTTATTGCCACCAACCACCAACAATGTTCTATTCAATAACAACAACAACAACAACAAAAAGAAAAACCCTCTCTCACTCTCTATTGAATACATTTCCTCTTTATAATTTCTTTTGTTTGTACTTCTGTAGAAATTTTCAATCTAACAATAAGTAGATTTTTTTTATTATTATTATTTGTTTAAATCCTGCCACCCAACCATATCATGCATTCATGGCTTCAGTCATTCACTTGTTCGTTCGTTCAATCGTTTCTACATTCATTCATTCATTTGTTTCTTTGTTTTTATTTATTTTTTTCATAGACATGTACATACATGCATATTTAAATATATACATACATACATACATATGTATGTATTTTATATTTTCCATAAGTTTTCTTACCTTTTGCATTTTCATAATCAAAACGCTTTATTCTTTTTTTTTTTTTTTTTTTTTTTCATTTTTTTTTTTTTTTTTTTTTTTTAATATTATAAATAAATTTATTTATAAAGAATAAAACTTAGATGAAAGCTTTTTTTTTATTTCAAACACTTAATTTTGCAAAACAACAAAGAAATATTATTTAAATAAAGTAATTGTAAATAAAAGTTTTTATTTTTAAATTGTTTATTAGCCAGTTTAAATTTATTTATTTATTTTTATTTAATAAATTTCTTTTGGTTTAAAATTTAATTTTGTTGCCAGAAATGAAAATTTTAAAAAATACATTCTACGTTTCTCAAAAACTTTGAAATTTAAAAAATATTTAATTAAATCAAACAAAATATTTTACAGATTTTTTTTTTTTTTTTTTTAATTGGAAATTATTTTTTCTAATATGGTATGAACTGCAAATAAATAAATTCTTGTATAAACCAAATTCTTTATTTAAATAATTTTAATATTTGTTAGTCTATGGCGCAAACAAATATCAAAATTTAAAATGTTTCAAATACTTTTATAATTGTATCAATTATTTGAATATTCAAAATTGTATTTTTTACTAAAAATTAAGCAAATTTTAAAGTTTAATTTTAATTGAAATTATAATTTAAATGAATCAATTTTTTGCTAATAAAAAAAGTTAAATAAATATTTCAATTACTTTTCTTATTGAGTCAATTATTAAAATTGTTCACTTTTTTCTTTGTTTTACTAAATAAATAAAACAATTTTTAAAACTTTTTATAATTGTATTTGCAAAACGTCTCAATTACAAAAAGAGTCCATTTTAATTTGAAAAAAAAAAATCAATAAATCAATTTTTTGAAATTTTCATTTTTCACACAAATTCATTATTTGCATTTTTTTATTATTTCGCTACTATAGACAATCAAAATGATCAAATTATGTGATTATTATTATTTTATATTTTCTTGTTCATTTTTTGTCTTTCCACATATTTTTTTAACCAAAAAAAAAAAAAAAATAATATATATATGACTAAAAATCAAATCCGTTGGCTTTACCCGCAAAACTTCACAAATTAAACCATAACCAAAATTAAAATCTAAAACAAAATCACACACCTGAAATTTAAAATTGGAATTCAAAATGTTGCAATATAAACGTTGAAAACAAAATTCAAAATTTTTGCTCTTAATACTCTCCTCTCAATCGAAACTGGAAATAATAATTGGTTTTAAAATGGAAATTATGCTGCCTTAATACCTTACATCCTAATTTTTGTTTAACGAAAATTAAAAATAATTAATTAAATATTAAAAAAATGTAAATTTCAAAACGCAAAAATCAAATTCACATTTTTCCAAAACAATAAAAAACAAAAATCAAATTTAAAATCAAACATGAAATTGATTGATTTGACTTGATCTGAATAGAATATGCCACCGTCGGCTATATGGCAAAACGAATTCAAATGCGAAAACAAAGATTTATGACGATTCAGAAGATGGCTGAGCAAAAAAAGCAACAACAACTTGATGGGGTGCAACAGCCGCCCAATCCTAATCCAAATACGGGGGTGGATCATGGTGGACATGGGCATGGTCATGGCCATCACAGCCATGGTCATCCTCATGTACCCAAACAAACAGTGAGTAACCGCCCAATTGGCTTTCAAAATATCCAACAAAATGTTGGTGCGCGCGGTTGCTCGATAGTGGGACCCTTGTTCCAGGAGGTGAGATTCAAAGTGCACGATCCCAAGGCCCATTCTAAGGGAGGAACGCTAGAGAATACGGTTAATGGTGGAAGAGGAGGACCTCCCGTAGGACCCCATGGCCCCGGACCCCAAGGTGGTGGCGGTGGTGGAGGACCACCAGGCGGAGGTGGTGGTGGAGGAGGCGGAGGAGGAGCACCGCCCGAAGGTGGTGATGCTGAGGCTGCCGTACCAGCACACTTATTACACCCGGGCAAGGTAAAAAAAGTAATTTTATGTCTACACTTGTTTACCCCTCTAAGAATAGAGACTTGACTAATAATATTTATTTTTCTCTTTCTTTTTTTTTTTTAAAAAAATCTTAACTTTTCATCATTTCGTTACCAAACTCCCCAACCCCCCCAAAAAAAAAACAAATTATCTCCTTCATACCCATGTTTACTATTACTATTATTATTTAACAAAAATCTAGGATATTAATAAGCTTTTGGGTATAACACCCTCGGATATTGATAAATATTCACGTATAGTATTTCCGGTGTGTTTTGTTTGCTTCAATCTTATGTACTGGATTATATATCTGCATGTCAGCGATGTGGTAGCCGATGATTTAGTATTACTGGGAGAAGAATAAAAAAACTATAGATCGAAAACTAAACCTAAACCTCAACAAAAGGAAACACTGCATTACTCATCTAAAACTCCTACAAAATCTCCAAAGGAAATTAATTAGCTAAACAGCTAACAAAAGCAGCTCATTTAAATCGGTTACCCACACACATACACACAAAATCAAATACTAATGAAAGTAAACCAAGGAAACGGAAATACACACAAATACACATCCCCATTAGCTGTAGTTAAGTGAAATTTAATACATATTAAATATAATTTTAGACAAAATTAAATTAATTCAAATTTATTATTTATAATATAAACAAAACCAAGAAAAGAAAAGAAAAACGAAAAGCTGTATGAAATATAACAAACAAAATAAAAACAACAACAACAACAAAAACACAATACTTGTTAATTAACAGAGTTAAAGAAATAAACAAACAAAGACAAACAACTTAAAAGATGAGTAAACAACAACAAAAACAAATCAAAATTATTTACTGACAATGTAAAACATTTTTATATCTAAGTGAAAAAAACAAAACATACACTCTCATACTTACACATACACACACCCAACAAAGCAAAAAAATAAAATAAAAATCAAGACTAAAATATAAAAAAAAAAAAAACAATTAAATGTAAAAATTAAAACAAAAAACATCAACACTTTTAACCTAAACCCGATGCTTGTTTAGATACTCTCTCTTTCTCTCTTTAATTATATCAGGCTTCCTTAATTTAAAATTCATAATTAAATAAATTTAAAGAAAAAAAGAAAACATAAAATCTTCTTTACTTATAACATTTAGATACACTCACCCATAATAAAAACAATTAATGACACCCCTTTATACACCCAAAAAACATAAAAGCAAAAGAATCCAAAAATTATCGTCTTTATAATGTAAAAGGATACAACAAAAAAAAGCAAAAACAAAATAATAAATGCACCTTGATACTTGGCACTTTATTCTACTTACTAACACTTCCTTAAATATTTACTTTCTTCTACTCTAGACATACTCTCTCACTCACTCACTCTCACTCACATACTATTTTACACTCAAATACATGGTCTTCCTTAAGATATTTTTATGAGAGAAGAAAGTAACTAACACTTCTTTAAAGATATTATTTAAATATTCGTTGTATTATTCTAATTTTGAGTTTTCTTAGATAAGATAAATACTCGTACTAGGAAATTAACAAAAAAGAAAGTCAATTAGTTTACGGTTCTATGATCATTAATTATTTTTTTTTTTCTTATTAAATTTATTTTAAATCGTTACAAATAACGACCAATTTCTAATAATATTTATTCTAATTTTAATTCAAAAATATGTTAATATGTATTTTTTTTTTTTTTTTTTTAATTTTTTGTTAATATGTATTTTTTTTTTTTTTTTAATTTTTAATACAAATTTATAGAAATTTTAAAGATTTTATTAGACTGCTATGACATATATTATTGACTAGAAAATCTAAAGTTGGAAAACAAACATACATTTATACATATTTAACGATTAACTATACCCTAAGAAAAATCAGCCACATACGAGTAATTTGACAACTAATTAGCATTAAGTTGACAACGTTTTGGCATAAAATTATTAAAATGACATTATCTTTCCTATTAACTTTATTAACGAATGGTAGCATAACTCGTGTAGGATTTTTCCGACATGTCAAATCTAGATCCTTGAAACTTCTAAACCGATTTTTATGAAACTTCGATATTTTGTTTTCTTTAAAATTATGTATAACAATTTGTATTACTGGAATTCTGCAAAAAAAAAAAAAAATTACAAGCCAAAAATAGAACTCGGAATTTAAAACCAGATTTTATACAAAAAAACTCCAGCGGTATAGTGTTGGCAGAATGTTTTTATTGCTACTGCTCGAAGCAATGTTGGAGATAAGTTTAAGAACCCAAAGCAGCAAAAATTTTGTTCACAAAATTCATGGTATGACAATCATTTTCGTTTATCTTAGATCCGGTAAAGATATTCAAACTTCAAGAAAAACAAATGAATTCTAGTCGGAACACTAGGACATATTCAATTTTCATGAATAAAACTGGCACAAGAGACGGTGCAAAATTGAGGGGGGTACTTTAAAATTCATGATTTTTTTATTAATTTAATAAATTCTTGCAAAAACTTAATGAACTTCATTTAATGTGCCGCATTTATTAAAGATTCTTTTTCAAAGTACACTGAACCAGAAAGCTACATAAATACGATGAAAAAGTTAATTGTTACAATGAATTTGTGCACTAATTTTGACCCTATGTACGGGTTAATTAAAACAATGTATTGCCATACATTGATATTCAAATTTAATGTAAAAGTTCATTGATAAAATTTTAAATCAATGAACGCGTTCATTAAATACAATAAATAATTCCGGTGAACAGTACATTGATTTCAATGAACATATGTTTTGTCCCAATGAAAAAGCACATTGAAAATAATTGATTTGTATTTTGGATTTTTATTTTATATTAAGTTAAATGATTTAATTGTACTATATTGACTCAATATAATCAAAAATAAAATATTATATTCTCAATATAGATGCCGTAAATATATAATGAAGCCGTATATCATGATGATCACCAGTTGTAGTCTTGATCAGAAAATTAAAATATTTTATATATTTATGAATACTTACGAATATACTTGGTTTTTTAATTCACGATATTTTTCGAAACTCTTTGTGAGCTGCTCTGCATCTTACTTGTTTTATCTACACAAATATAAGTTAAATATATAATTTTAAAAACTGTTTAAAACCATTAACATTATTATATTTACATGTTAAGAAGGAAAATCTTCAAAATTCCTATTTTGTATAATTCGATGTGTTGCTCAATTTGCCCTGTATAATTTATTTACTTTTTTAAAAATGTTTATTCTTAAAAAAACCTTGAATTCTTTTCTCTTTTGTTTAAAACGCGTCATCTATTGTCAAGAAATAAAAACAAACTGTTTTGTTTTTGTTTAATTTATTTCCCGTTAGAAAGTATTTATTTTAAAGTTCATTAATGAAATATTTCATTGATTTAATAATTTTGTTCATTGTGTAATGCTTCTTCTTAATTAAAACAATGTATTTGGACATTGAATAAACGAATTCAATGTTCTAATACATTAGGACATTGAATAAACGAATTCAATGTTCTAATACATTAAATCAATTAACTAATTAACTTATACTATTAAGATATAAATTTAAGTATTTGTTTCAATGTAATGTTCATAATAGGGTTAAATTTCATTGAATTTTTTCAATAGAACTATGAATTTTTACATTAATTTAATTAATTCTTGAAAAAATTAATGAATGTCATTTAATGTACCGCATTCATTAAAAATACTTTTTTCAGTGAATAATGTATAAGAATATTTGAACTTGGACGAGAAACAAAAATTTGCCAAGTGATTAAAAAATTTCTATGTCAGAGATACCCAACTGTGAGCTCCGCCTCTGATGGGTCTATTCCGTCCCGCTTCCAAACACTCCTCTGCTATACATATGCCAAATTTCATGCAAATCCAAAAAGCCCATCAGAAGTTACAGAACTTTGATTCTGTAACACTGTGCAATGTATTATGGCCTCTGTAACCAATATTTTTTGGCATCATTTCTTTTCAGTTTAAGGTATAAGCACTTCTTTAATTGTTAACAAAATTCAATTATAAAAAATGAAATCATTTAGATCGCACATAACAAGGTGTGTTTTCTTATAACAATTATTTGTTGACCTTAATAAAAATTAAAAATATTAAAATATATACTTAAAAAAACTGCAAAGAAAATAATTTTGTAAGCGAAGAATACATGAGTATTTTTATAAAACTATATTTGCTAATTTCTAACAATTTTGAAAAGTAAGTATCTTATTGAAATGCTTCTTAAAATCAAATATTTAACACTTCTTGTAAGATACATTAATATGTATGTACACTGAAAAAATATTTCAAATAAATTTTTTAACAATTTATTAACTAACTTTTTATTGGAATTTAATTATATAATTTATTAATATTATTAATCAACCTAAGTTAGCTGTCAGAAAACGTAAGTATAAGAATGTATTGGTAAATAAATTTGTAATTGTATTGGTTTAAAAAAATATTTCACCTCTGTACTTAAAGTTAACATAGTTGTTCTAAGGGAAGTGAAAACACTAACATATTTATTTTTTAATTTACTGTTAATAGTTAATAGAACAAATGTTAGTTCTCTTTAATATTATTATAAGGAAAATGTTCATCATTTTAGTACTAAAAAAGTATTGGAAAATGCTACTGTGAAAAAAATTTTGGTTAATATATTTTTTTTAATTTAATACACCACATAACTTAATGTCACAAAAATAAAATTCATAAAAAATTATTTTTAGTTTGTACCTTTTAATTGTTCATTTATTAACTTTATATTTAAAAAATGCAATAAATACATTATGTTTTATTTAACTGAAACATAGATTAAATAAATACACCAATTATTTGTTATATTTTAGCCTTAACTTAAAGAATAAAAATACTGTATAGTTGGATGCACTTCGGCCGATCTGAACCACTTTTTGATTTGTGGGACTTAAAACACCAAAGTTTTTATGCATAAAAATGGAAAAGTACAGAAAAACTTTACTGAGCGAATCCGCAGATAACTTTAGCCTGGTCGTACGGTTGCAATTCACAAAAACTGTTTTAAATTTCATAGTAGAGAAGGCTCTATCATACGGCCGAATGCTAGCAGAGACAAACTTTTCTTAGAAATGTTTTTCTCCCTTGTGGATTTAAATGACAACCAACGC
>MINK01171957.1:0-46947 GCA_001735545.1 Phormia regina
TTTTTTCTCTTAAGGTGTTTGTGTCTTTCTCTTTCCCTCATCGAAAGTGTATTTTCCAGCAGTTTGTTTATTTTCCTAATTAACTTTGTCCATAGGGATTAGATTTAACCACAAATCTACATCCTGTAACGAATTGTGCAATAAAAATCTGTTCTTTTTTTTCTGTGATCATTTACTGACAACAATGATATGCCAGAAACAATTCGTCCTTAACCTTAAATATTGTTTTCACATGTTCACACTAACCTTCACCTTGTAAAGTATCTTAGAACAATAGAACATTTCCGAAATCTTAAAACCTAAGATTTCTTTGGATTTATAAAACATTCTACTCAATTCGTGAATTTCATCATTAAGCGCCAGTGCCATAAAGGTTTTAACTCAATTCCTAGTACACGATCTTCTCGTTTAAAATTTCTTTGGAAAAAACATTTGTTCAGCAGATTGAATCCTGTGTAAACATTCGGTCATAAAGGTGTTTTTCTTATAATTTGCAAATTGTTATTTTATAACTAATGTTCTCGAGAAAGGGATCGTTTTGTTGTTGTTACTTTATTTACAGGTAAAAAAAGATTTCTTTAGCTAACAAAAGGGAATTCCCGGTCTTTAGGAAAAAGTTATTAAATCCCTTAAAGAAATGAAAAAAAGGTAACTGGTCTTTTGTGTTTGTGTGTGTTTAACAGCATATTAATCCCTAGAAATTAATGAATGGAAAAGCGAGTGTTTTTCTGATTGTTTTAAAAAGATAATATTTCCAAAAGAATTAAAGAAAAGACGAAATGCAGTAGTTTATTTAAATAGGATCAACAATCTTAAAAGAAAATAAAAATGAGTAATTGTTAAGCGTTTGTGTGTATTGTTTGAGTATTTACTTTCGATTGATTAATGATCGATAGATATTGTTGCTTTGAAAATACACAAATGATCGAGTCATAGAAATTGTAACATTTAATATTCGATGGGTTTTTTATGAAAACATTATAATTAAAAATACAATAAATTGTTGCTCGAGGCTAGGACTTTGAAATTAAAATACAAGACTCTATTTAATTGTAGGGATACTATAATGATCGTTAATTTAATGTTGGGTAATATTAACTTTACTCTCAATTTAAGTATTAATTAAAAATTGTGAGCGTAATGGAAGCGGTTAGTTGATAATTTCCGACGAAATTTAAAAATCTTTTATTTTTTAAACCTGATCCGTATTTGCAGCAAGAAAGCGAAGGAAAACTCGGCTGAATTTATCATAAAAGTCTCAATATTTCAAATCAATTAGAATTAAGTAAACTGATCGTGCGATTGATCAATTGAATCTTATTGATTTCATTAATTAATGAAAGTTCGCGTTTAAATAGATTAATTTAAAAAATTTTGCACCTAAAGTGCGCCTATCTAATGTGGAAATTTTAAAAGAGATCGTGGTGGATCGTATTTTATTTGAAGCCAAAATAAATATTCTTCAGTCCATAATGTCTCATCACAGATTTGAATATAAAAAATGAAATATCAAAACCCTCGAAGATATAATTGGGGAGTTTTCTCTCTTGCCGCAACTCCTATATTATCTCTCCAAACTCTCCACAATTTTTTAAGGAGTGTAAATAATTATTTATTATAAAAACCATAATTTCATTATTACACTTAGCCTGCAATTATTTCCTTGGTAACCTCTTTAACTGCAAAAATTATGAGGTAAAAACAAGGTCTTTTAAGCGATAACAGGCAGCAAGGAAAAGAATGTTAGGTATTAGATACATTCAATACGATTTTTATCTCGCAACTATGCTGTGCTCAGGTTACAGGCCGCCTTAAATTTACAGACATATCCTATGAAGAGAACATTTGAAAAGCTATGTTCAGACTAATCAAATATTTGACCAAAATGACGTACAAACTATATAAAACATTTTCAAAGAGTGGTCCAAAACGGAATTTTTGGAAATAATGCTGCAATTTTAGAACTGCAATCTTGAGGTGTATGGCAATTGATTTGGCGGTGGACAATTTCGTAGCGGGTCTGGAAGACGAGGGGTGTGGTATGAAAATTTAAAACAAATTTAAGTTATGATTTGATTGAAAAACAATTTTGCATACAGATAGTCCTTATGTCTCTACAAAAAATACGCTTACATGTGTCATCATCATTTTTACTTTTAGAGATATATCCAAAAATGTTGACCCATTTTCTATACAAAATTCTAAACAATTTTTGTGTAAAGATCATATACCTATGTTGTTTAGATAAGAAGTTATATTATTTTTAATTAGAAAATTTAAAAAATGTTAATTTTTTGTGATTTTTTTTTCAAGGAGGTGGTTGCATTTTTTCACTTTAAAATCTATTATTTTCCTCTGGACCATAATTTTTTTTTTAAACAAAAATACATTAGAAAGTTACATCGATATGTTGGCTAAACACACAAATAATTTTGAATAAGCCACGCCTCTTATAACGACAGAGTGACCATTTTACTGGAAAAAGTCAATTTTTGTGGTAAGTTTTCCCCAAACAGGAATTTTGGGTGTTTCGGAGTAAAAAAAGGGAAATCTATTTATACTCTTCTTTTAAGAACTATTTTTTTATATGATACTAAAATTTGAGAATGATAGCATTATTAATATAGATTTTATATAAATTCATTTTTTTTAACAACATTAAATACAAAATTTTTTTAATTTTTTGATAAATTTAATGAAAAAAATTATTTTGAATACTTTATTATTTATATATTATTATTTTTCAAGTAATTACCTTACCAATGACACCAAATACTTGCATAAATACTTTTACACGATCGTTTAGAAACTTATCCCCAGTTTTTATAAGACAAAAGAAAAAATTGACTTGTCAAAAAATTTGAAATTTATTTGTTGTTTTCCATACATTTTGACGGGACAAATATTCCGTTTGTCTTATAAAAACAGGGGATTAATAAACTTGACCCCCCCTTCAGCGAAATGTGCTGTTTCAACAGTTTTTTAATAATTTTCTGCAACTTTTGAATGGATAAATATATTTCAATGAAATTTCACATAGTTATCACTGTTAGTATTTTTCACTCTTTCTGGAGGAGAACAAATTTCAAGCTTCTCTGTGAGCAAAATTGATAATCTCGGGTATTATATAAGAAATAATTAAAGGAGTTGAACAGTTTCGAAGGTTCTCCACAGAACTGATATATACTTGTGCTCTTACAGAACAATTGGAAAACACCTTAGAAATAATTGAGTGAAATTTAATTGAAATATTTTGAACGGTTCACAAGTAAACACCCCACGTCCCCCAGATCCGCTACGAACTTGTCCTCCACCGAATCAATTGCCATACACAGGATTGTCCATGTGAAATTTCATTCAAATACATCCAGCAGTTCTAAAGTTACAAAATTATTTCCAAAAAATTCCGTTTTGGGACCATGCAAAAGACCCTTGCAAAAATTCAACAAAAATCAAAAAGTTAATAATAAATGAAGAGATCACTTTAGCAACATAAAAGGCTATTAGACGCTCTATTTTTAATTTCGTTGCTCCCATACAAAACACTTTTCCTAGTGACACCTATGGGTGAATACTCGAAACCTAATGTGTCAAGATGACAAATGAGCAAAATTTTATCTCTTCAGAAAATAGTATCTCCATAACTGTACGCCATCTTAGAAAGAAATGTATGAATGAATTGAAGATACTTTTAATAAACATTTTTTGATATTTCTTTTAGTAAAATCTGACAACGGATTTATGGAGATATGTTTCGATATATGGTCCTTAATTTTACATAACACTATTTATCCCGAAAACTAAAGTCAATTCAAAAAATTGGATTAGTCTTAAGTATAAATACTTATTATGGACTAGTATTTGTGCATCCGAATTGCCCCTTGCCGCAGAAATTTATTATTTTTTTTGTAATTGTTGCAAGTTCTAATACTGTGTGTATATATAAATCCAATTAATAATAAT
This sequence comes from Phormia regina, assembly GCA_001735545.1. Lineage (NCBI taxonomy): Eukaryota > Metazoa > Arthropoda > Insecta > Diptera > Calliphoridae > Phormia > Phormia regina. The sequence goes on from MINK01171957.1 coordinate 3,964, forward strand.
ATTAATACAAAGTTGAAACTTTAAAAATTCATTCACAGTTTTATAATAATTGGTCCATAAATGATCATAGCTTCCATATAAACCCAATTCCCGAAAATCAATTAAACTTGCATAAGTCTATATCAAATGTAAAACAACTAAGTTTTGTATAAGTATAGATAACTGCATACAATTCTGCAATGATGGGTCCATAATTGACCATGGACCATAATTAATAATCTACTAAAATATTAAAAATTAATATTTGAACTTAAATAAAATCTACATTAATTAAGCTAACATTATAAATATAAAAAATTTGTCCTTAAAAGAAAAAAACAAATAGATTCCCATCTCATCTTACTCCAAAATACCCAAAATTTCAGTTCGGGGAAAGCTTCCTTAAAAAATTGTCTTTTTTCATTGAAATGGTCACCCTGTCGTTATAAGGGGCCTCCGTCAAAAAATACTTTTTGGGTATATACCTTATATATAGAACTAAAAAAATGAAAAAATAAAATCCCAGCTTTGCGATTTGAAAACATAACAATAAAAGAAAAAGCTAAATACCAAAACTAACTAAATTTGGATAGGGCTCGTGGGTAGGCCTTTATCCCAAACTCCTCCGGGTCTACTTTACATGCATTTACATTAAAATTTTTCTTGAAAAATTAAAAAAATTATAAAACTCGGAACAAAAAAACGAATTTTTTCCTTGAATAAATATTGCCACCTATTTGGAAAAAACCCCAACACAACTTTAGATTTATATAACTTATGATTCCTGCAGTAATATTATTTAGAATTTAATAGGGAATCTGACAAATATTTTATAAAAATTCTAGGGGCAAAATAGAGCCCGCCAAGTTTGAAAAACTAAAAAAAGATGAAGTTAAAAATTTTAAACCGAATATCTCTTAAACTAATAGAGATAACCTGTAAGAGTATTTTTTGTAGAGATTTGCAAGGACTATCTATATATAAAATTTCTTTTCTGTCATATCATTAATGAATTTTTGGCGATTTAAAAATAAAATTACATACCCGAGATGGGCAATTTTGGAGGGCCACTTAATTCCCCCTGAACAGCTAGGGTTCAAACCTAGAAAACACCTCAGCTTTGACCGTGTGAAATTTTTTTGTGATGCCTCTAACGGTTCTTTAGTTACTGAATTATTTCCAAAAAAATCGTTTTGGAACCACAGTGCGACAGAACACTTTCTAATAAAACAAACAAAATAATATTTTTTTTTAGTTTAGATTATTAGTTAAGAGAAATATAGGTTCTTTCCATTGACACCAATTAAGTCAAATTCCGATGATACAAAATTTTTGAAACTATAATTTTGAATCTGAATTATTATTGGAATTACCGTATACTTCAAGACTAAACAAAATCAGTAATATAAAATCTTTGAAATCGGACTTTATATTGTTTAAACATACTCAATATAGTCAATTTTAAAACCTTGTGGCCTATCTCGTGTTATCACAGAGTGACAAGATAATCCTCCAATACGACTCTTCGTTATATTTCAATTCGTAGATAGAGATTTATTACAAAAATATTTGCGTTTGACCCGGCCCACTGTTAAACGTTTAAAAATGTTATAGTTAGGTTCGCTATTACGACATTTACCCCCTTATTTCCTAAATCACTTCACCCAATTAAAAAAAAATCGCTGCAAATTTCTTAAAAACGAAAAACAATTCCTTTAATTAAGAATTTTCGTATATATGACATGTGGGTGCGATCATCACAAGTAACTGATAATTAATTATTAACAATCGATCAAAGAAAGAGAGCAAAGAAAAAAATCAAAAGATTTCGATCACTCCTGATAAAAAAGAATCAATAATAAAAACAGCTAAAGAGGAATTTTAGAGAAATTACAAAGTTTAAAAGCAAAAATTATCGAGTTTAATAAAAATATTATAAAAAAGCGAAAAGATCATTTATAAATTATGTAGGTGTTCATATAAATTAAACATCTAATTCATAAAATCATGTTTTATTAAATTAATATAAATTTTAATATTTAATTTTAAAAAGATTTCGAACAAAAATCATTCATATTAAAATTTTCCTGATAATTAAAAAATAATTGATCGTTTTTTTTCTTTAAAGTCTGCACTCCAACTAAATCTATGATTCTTTAATGATTCATTTAAAGAATTTCCAGTTTAATTGTTTAATTTCCAGTTATTAAAGAAACCCGCCAGATAACAAACATAGACTTTATCTGTTAAAGCGGATTAAAAGTATACAACTAAATGAAAAATTAATTGGTTTCCATTGTAGAAACATTTCTAGTCTACAATCTATGGGTTTACAGGTAAAAGAATATTATGAACTAAAAAAATTATGAGTTCCCATTTAAACTAAAGTAATTTTAATGCTAACACTTTTAAACAATAGTTAGACTCAGCAGGTAACCTGAAATTTGATATGAAAACATGACAAGATGACATTATACGTGTTTTTCTTTTTTTGGGATACCTTTTTTATTATGATGATCGTACAAAATATTTATGATCTTTTTACCTCAATTTTCCAAATAGTTAAGAAAAGAATGTTTTCTTATTTTCAGAATCAACTACTAAAGGCCAGGCAGAATTATACAACCTGTATTCATCACAGGCGCAACACTTAAACTTTTGTTAAAGGTGTCATAAATTTTACGGTTAATGATAATTTATTGATGGAACAAACGTTAAGGGTCATGTATGACCTTTTTTACCTGTTTATGGGAGGGGGAACACAAAATAACAGGCCACTAAGAAAAAAGGGTGATTTCTTATATAAAATCTCAGATCATCTGGAAAAACGCAACAGATTCATTTAAGACTTGAATGAGTAAAGATCAATTATTAAAACTCACTACAGAGTAAAAAGAACAAAAAAATTGTGAATTAAGATATTTATTAAATAATATAATACAAAAAATGGCTCCAGCTTTAGTATTGGATATTACAACAGAAACATGTGATAAATACGAACACAAAAAGTTTCAAGGAAAACGTAATTATGCACATAAAAAGTTTGGTACACGTTTATCTAAAACTTCTCCCAAAGAATCTAAACCGAACACAGAAATGGATAACAACGAAAAGAAAGTCTTTCAAACTGACACCACCAACACCTCGAGCAAAAGATCATCCGGTGATATATTTAGACCATATGCTTTGCCCGATAATACACCACGTAAAAGAAAATATCAAGAACTACAATCTGATGCTCATGAAGAAATGGAATTTAAAAGATTTGCCCCCACACCTTCTCCATCACCACCAGCATTAGCTTCTCCAGGATTACTTAACACCTATTTACCCCAAACACCAGTTGGCATAATAAATCCTTATTATCGCCTTCAACAATATCAATTCAATCCTCAAACCTTTGCCTTGATCTTACAAAAGCAAAGAGCTGCATTATGTATGGGTGAGATCTTAAAAAGACAAGCAAATCTTAATTTGTATAATCTTATGGGTCAATAAAAGAGACCGGAAAGTTGTGTTCAAGGAAAGATAGAATTCTATTTCCTTATAAAACAAATCTAAACAATTGTGATAAATTAATTTAATATTTCAAATAATTAAAAGCCAGTGATTTATTTTCTCTTGAGATTGTGTATAAAAAATTAAATATTTTTTAGAACTTATTATTTTTAATTATAATTAAGATTTTTTTTATTAATTTTAAGTTAAAAAAATAATATTTTTGCAATAATTGTATATATTTTATAAGATTAAAAAACAAACAAAATTTTATATTTATTAAAATCAAAGGTTTGGACAAATTTCAAAACTGAAAACAAATTAAATCATAAAGTGTTTTATTTAAAACGAATCACTAGGATTAAAACTTCTTGCATTTCTTACATTTGCCCAGAAACTCAAATTAAAAATTATTTCTTTTGAGGTTAAATTGAAAAAAATGTATTTTAAACGCATTTTTCTATAACTAAAAAATATTTCTGTCAAATGTTAGAAATGCCAAATATAATAAAAACAAATGTCAATAATTGCCGAAATCAGAAAGAAGATAACATTATTACAAATTTTCAATAAAACTTAAAATTGAATTAAAATTATATTAAAAGAAATGGTACCTAAAGATTAAAAACGTCTGACTTTATAAGCCAAATTTTATAAAAATAAGAAATAAAAACATACAAAAAGAGCGACCTCATAAACATTTTGTAATAAAATTTAAAATTGCAAAAATAAGTTTGAGGTTAGAGTGAAAAAATCTTAGCAAACTTAATATTATAAACGAAAATAATAATCTTTAGGTTAGCGGGAATAAAAAATAACTTGAAGCAAAATATTATATCGTTAAATTAAAGCCCATCCTTTGTAGCTGCTTTAATAAGAATCCAATTCGAATTTAGCTTTTTTATTTATTTTCTTTTTATTTTACTGATAAAATACTACTTGTTTCTTGTTTAATACTAATATACATATTTTTTAAAATAAATTTAAACGAAACATATATAGTTTTCCATTAAAAAGTAAAACTCTTAAAAACTAAATGAAATTTTTCATAGAATATTAAAAAACTTCTCTTATACGAAAGAAAAAAATACCAAAAACGATAAACAAGAAATAAAAATTAAAAAAATTTTTAAAATTAAAAAAAAAAATAAAACAAACTTAAACGAACATTATTAAAAATTTTAAAAGGATAAAGACCAAAAACTACTAATACAAATTATTACAAAGACAAGTTAAAATTTTTTAAAATAAAAAAAAAAAAATTTGCTTATTTTTATAACTTTTTAAGGAAACGAAATCCTTTTCCACGAACTGAAAATAAAACTAAACAAGATTTTTTTCATCATAAAAAAATTATTTGTAATTTCTTTTTCTTCAAAACATTTATAATATTTAGACGCTTATCCATCTTTTAATTACAATTTTAAAAATAAAGTTATAGGACAATGATCACTACCCATACATTGGCTACGTATACAATTATCAACGACACGTTTAATAAAACGTTCCGAAACAATGAAATAATCCAAACGCCAGCCGACATTGCGTGATCTAGCATTACCCATATAAGTCCAAAAGGTATAGGCCCCTTTACGTTCCGGATACAAATGTCTAAATGTGTCCACAAAGCCTAAGGCAAGTAATTCAGACATTTTATCTCTTTCCTCCTTGGTGAAGCCAGCATTTCGTGTATTAGTTTTAGGATTTGCCAAATCGATTTCTTGATGTGATACATTCATATCACCACATATGACCACGGGTTTGCGACTGTCTAAATTCTGTACAAATTCTTGGAACAATTTCTCCCATCTCATACGTGCCTCTAAATTTACCAATTTTCTACCCGAATTGGGTACATAGACATTAATCAAAAAGAATTTCTCATATTCAGCCGTGATAATTCTACCACAATCATCGAATTCTTTATTACCAATGCCATACTCGACATTTATGGGCATTATTTTTGAATAAATAGCCACTCCTGCATAGCCACCCGGCATACATAGCCAATAAGGATGATAGCCGGGTATACGTTCCACCTCTTCGGGCAGTTGATCGGTAGTACATTTTGTTTCTTGCATACAAAATATATCGGGTTGTTCATATTCCAAAAATAGTAAACCCTCCTTTTTAAGCCACGACCTCAAACCGGCCACATTCCAACTGGAAATTTTCAAATTAAATCTAGGCTCCTCAATTGTTTGTCCCTCAGCTGGAGGTGGCAATTCGAAATCAGCTTTATTGTATTTAGTGGCAGTGGCATTTAGAGGTGCCGTGTCGGTTTTTTTCTTTTTTGTCTTAGAAGCTGTAAAACAGGAAAATAATAGATTTTTCAGTTGCGTGCCGCACGACGTCATATCTAACTTACGTTTCGATCCATCTGCTTCGTCTTCCAATTCTTCAGTATTATCCACACCATCGTCCAACACATTATCATCTTCATCCGCAGTCTTTTTAGCTGATTTTTTGTTGTTAGTTGACGGTGCGGCACGTTTACGGCCTCCCTTAGTTTTTGCCGCTGGTGGTTCAGCTTTTTCAATTGTTTTAGGAGATTCTGCAAAAAGTTGTGGTTTATTTTTGGAAAAGTTTATTAGGTAAGTTATTTTGTTTTTTGTTTTTACTTGCAAAATGGGGAGCCATGTTTTTTAATAGGGTAATAAAAAGTAAAATAATATATAAAATAAATAAAACCATGAAGAATAAATATAAATTGAAAAGAATTATTTTATTAAATGAAGTCTGGATGATATTTATATTTTTTTTAGAAATTTGAAATTTTTTGTTAGAGTGAAAAATAAACAATAAACTTAAAATTGTAAAAAATATAGTTTGAGATTAAAGTTAAAATTAATTAATATTTGGGATTATATTGAAAAAAAATGCATTTTAAACAATATCGGGGTTCACACATAGTAATTTTTCTTGCCGCAATTCTGACTTTGTAGACGAGAGAGATAAAGAGAATGTAATTTGCTGTGTGTGAACCCGGGCAATGCTATAAATTTCTAATAAAATTTTGTTTTATAAAAATTTAGTTTGAGGTTGTGTTGAAAGAAATTTGTTTAAGACAAAATCTAAAATATAAAACTTAAAACTATATAAAAATAATAATGTAGAGTATAAAAACATTATTTTTGACAAATTGAAAAAATGATTTCTGAAAATTGTTACTAAAGTTACATATTCAAACAAATATTTTAATTTTCTAGTTTATAATAAAATTGCAAAAATATGTTGAAAATATCAAAATTTAATATAAATAAAAACTTTCCATTGTTTTAAAAGACAATGAACCACGTTATAAATTAAATTTATTAAATTTATAAAATATTCATATTTAAGTCTAAAATATCTATAATACAATTAATCAATTAAAATTTCTATAATGATGATATTTATTTTTAAAATTTTATTTATAATTTACTTTGAATAAATACTGTATATAATCAGTTTTACCTTAATTTTTTATATTTTTTTTATTTATCTTACCTTTATTTTCTTCAATTGTTTCCTGTTTCACTTGTCCATTAGCTATGTCATCATCCTCTTCTTTTCCCTGTACAGAAGTAGTTTCTTCTGGCACCTTTTCTACTTCTTTTTCAGCTTTTTTAGCACGTCCCCTTTTAGGTTTTTCTGCTACCACTTCTTTTTCTACACTGGGAGCTTTGCGGGAACGTTCTAAATATAATTAAAAATTAAACTTTAGGAAAAGTATTGTAAAAATTTTATTAAAATTACTTTTTGGTAACACTTCTTCAGAGTCACCATTTGCAACTGGTAAGTCTTCGGTGCTAACTTTAGCAGCAGCTCGTCCTCTTTTAGTGGGTTTCTTTTCCTTGACTTCAGCCTTGACTTCTTCTGCAGCTTCCTCTTCTTCAACTGCAGATACCTCAACCTCATCATCTACAGAAGGTTGATCTTTTTTAATCGATTTGCCTTTTTTCTTGGCTGGTTCTACCTCTAAAGTAGCAGCTTTTTCTTTTTTAGAACTTCTTCCTGATTTTTTAGGAGCTAAGAATTAAACATTTCAGTACAGGACAGAAAAATGTTATCCGCATTTTGAAATTTACCTTTTTCTTCTACCACCTTTTCTTCAATTTCTTCCTTAACCTTAACTTCTTCCTCTTCTGGCTTACTTACAGTCTCATGTTTCTTTTTCCTGCCCGTTGCCGCTTTAGTTTTCTTTTCTGTTACCTTAGCTTCTTCAGTTTCGCTAGGCTGTTCTTCTGCTGCTATACTTTCCTCAGTCTTTGCAGCTTTTTTATTTTCTTTAGATTTAGCCGTCTTTTTTGTTTTTGCCTCCTCTTTCTTTTTACCTTTAGTTTTTGTAACAACTTCCTCCCCGGCATCAGTCTCTGCCGTTGGTTCCTTTTCGTCTACTTCATTTTCCTTTACTGTCTCTACCACTTCATTCTCTATAACCTCATTTTCATTTAATTTCTTTTTTCCACGACCTTTAGCAGCCGGTTTTTTGTTAACCGGCGGAGCTTCTGTTTCCAACTCATTTGCAACATTTTTAGCACGACCACTGGAGCGTTTTGTAGTCTTAGACTTTGCTGTTTCCTTAGTTTCATCCACATCATTTAAGGAAGAACCATTTGTTAACAATTCTTCCACCACCTCTTTTTCGCCATTGTTTGGCAATTTGGCGTCTACTGCTATTACTGAAGCTGTCGTTTTTGTTGAAGCTTTTTTGCTCGATGCTTTCTTGGGTGGCATATTTCTTCTTAAATTATTAACTTTATAAAGTTATTTTTTTTTTTTATTAACTTAATAAATAATTATTAATTTATTGCAATTTGTTTAAGGATTTTTTTTTAATTTTTCCAACAAACGCCGCAAATGTTGCACTTTAAGTTGTACACAAAAACTATTCTATTTCTTTTTTGGCGCTCATTCATAAATCTTTTTTTGAACTACCCTCATAATACAGAATAGAAAGGTTGCCACTTAAGCGATTTTCGCATAAAAGTTACCGTTTTTTTAGAAATAAAGGACGCATTTTTTTCCTTAAAGAAATATACATTATTTATGAAGGTCCACAAAATTCGAATATATTGCCCTTACTTGTTTAATAAAATCATCAATTCTTCTTAATAAAATTTATTATTTATACACATATAAATAATTATTAAATTCATCTCTATTCTTTTGGGTTAAAAAAAGGTTCACAACTTTGTTCATAATTGTTTATTAGGGTTTTATAGCTTGAACAAAACGTCCACTTTTAGTTTTTTGCCTATTTTTAATTTTGGAATAGTCGACTTTTTCTGACTATGTTCAACTTTTTCCGACCTTTTTCGACTTTTCGTTTTTTCCGACTGTTTTCGACTTTTCGATTTTTTTTACTATTTTCGACTATTTTCAATTTTTTCCAAATATTTTCGACTTTTTCCGGCTTTTTGAATTTTTGCGAATATTTTCGACTTTTTCCGATCTTTCGATTTTTCCGACCTTTCAGTTTTTCCGACTATATGACAACAAGAAAGTCGATTTCTTCAACAGTAATGCCACAGTATTTTACAATACAATTTTTGTGCAAAATCCTTAATAAAAACATTTTTAATTTTTAATAAATATTTAACAACTGAAGAAATTGTGACTAAACAATAAACATATTACAATCTTAATAAATATAATAAAAAATGCTTTAAAAAATGCAAAAAAGTCAATGCTAGATAATACAAGATTTTGGACACGGTTCGTCAGGTATTTTTTATTTAATTTCAGTTTTTCTCGATTGCACGAATGCAATGGGGAAAATACCAACGACTAATGAAATAAGAACTAGCTTCCTTCAATCCATTTTTGGATTCAGGCATCTGTTATAGATTAAAATTTTTTATTGTTATTATTTCTAGAAGAAATTGATGTTCAAATTTATTTATCAAAATAATTCTAGATACTTAAATTTAATTTTAAATTTCTTTTATTAAATGAAATTAAATCTAAATAAAATTTTAAACATTTCCATTAAAATTTTAACAATTCTAATGCTTGAAATCGCAGTACGAAATATTAATTCCATATACATATGAATTCCCGCTTGTCAAAAATCTCAATGTTATTCCCAATTTTGCTTCAAGCGATATTGGTCCCGCAGAGTTTACAAAGATTTTTTAGGGGAATTATAAAAATATGATTAATATTTGAAGGGATAAACATTAAATCTAATATCCTGTTATTAATTAGCTATAAAACAGAAAAATTAATTAAAAAAAAGTGTTATATTTTTTTAACAATTTATGCAAAGATATTTTTAAGAAGATTTTGTATGATTTTATGTTTTTACTTTATTATATATATTTTTTTAATATATATTTATTATTTTATATAAATGCAGCACATGATGCATTTTTTTCAACAAAACATCATATATTAATGATCATATAATTCAACCGGAAATTGAATATTTCTAAGTAAGCCTAATTTTAATTTTCTACCACTTTTTGGAGCTTTAGCTCACCTCGAAGCACTTCAGAAGTACAATAAATACAAAATTTTATGTTTTAAATATTTTAGAAAATGCAACAAAGGGGTTGTGAACCCACATTTGAGAACCAACTTGCTTTCTAAATCGACACGAAAAGGTGTTATGTTCACCTTTTCAGCAGGCTAACAGCCGATTTTCAGCCGCCGCCGCCGTTAAAATTGTTCGGCGCAGGTCTCCGATTCTGGCTGATTCATTTGTTTATCCTTTAAGTTATGTATTAAAATTCCAAAGAAAATCCTTGAAAATTTTTGCAAATTAAAATTTTTTTAATTGGCCACGACTGAGTGTAAGTTTTTTAAATAAGTTTTTTTTTAAAGAAAGCCTAATGGCTTTTGTTTTGTCTTTATAAAATATCAAATGTTTAAAGAGTTTCATTTAACACACACCAATTTTGCAACATATACACACAACAATGATGTGACCTGCGCCTTTTTCTGACGATATAGTTCATGGTATTCTTATTTTTTCGTATGTGTTTTTTTCAGTAGAAGGACGTCAGACAACGAAGCCAAACGGGGGAAATAAGAATAAATTAAAAGCCAAATACCTTTGGAGTGCATAAAAGAATAAAGAAAATTAATAGATTTTTAACAAAGACTTGGGAAAAGTAACACCAGACAAACGTCGTTGACCACAAAGAAAACAGGGGCCTTCAATTAACAAGGTGGTGGAGAAAGTTTTGCGAGTTCTAATCTAATTTATTGATATACGTGGGAACAGAAAAAGGTGTTGTTGTACGTAAAAAAACATGTCTGGAGAAGAAACGTCAGCAGATCGCAATGTGGAAATATGGAAAATAAAGAAATTAATAAAAAGTCTGGAAATGGCCCGTGGGTAAGTGGATTTTAATAATTTTTTCCAAAAAATAGTTGTGCAATGTGTTAAAATTATAAAAAAGGTTAGAATAAGAAAAATGAGAGTGCTGCTGTTTGTATTTAGGTTGTTACTGGGACAAATGGAAAGCAAATGATTTGAATTGTAATAGTGAACATCTTTGGAAGTATTTCATATCATTCACTTTTAATTTATTGGAAAATAATCCCTACTTCTAAGTTAACTTGCAAAATGAGTGAAAAAGTTACTTAAGCTCTAATTTTATAACCTGTTTCAATTTTGAATAATTCTTATGTGTTTTATGTTCCAGCAATGGCACCAGCATGATTTCTTTAATTATTCCACCCAAGGATCAAATCTCCCGAGTGAGTAAAATGTTGGCCGATGAATTTGGCACTGCTTCCAACATTAAGTCTCGTGTCAATCGCCTTTCGGTATTGGGTGCCATCACCTCGGTCCAACATAGACTTAAATTGTATACCAAAGGTAATGTATTCTTGTACTGCTTTAAACTCCCTTCTTAATATTTTCAACTTCTTTCATAAACTAGTGCCTCCCAATGGTTTGGTCATCTATTGCGGTACCATAGTCACCGAAGAGGGCAAAGAAAAGAAGGTTAATATCGATTTTGAACCTTTTAAACCGATCAACACTTCGTTGTATTTGTGTGACAATAAATTTCACACAGAAGCTTTAACCGCCCTTTTGGCCGATGACAATAAATTTGGTTTTATTGTTATGGACGGTAATGGTGCACTGTTTGGTACGCTACAAGGTAACACCCGTGAGGTATTGCATAAATTTACTGTTGATCTGCCGAAAAAACATGGTCGTGGTGGTCAGTCAGCTTTACGTTTTGCCCGTTTGCGTATGGAAAAGCGACATAATTATGTGCGTAAAGTTGCTGAGGTCGCTACTCAGTTGTTTATCACAAATGATAAGCCCAACATAGCTGGACTGATATTAGCGGGTAGTGCAGATTTTAAAACTGAACTGAGTCAATCTGACATGTTTGATCCGGTATGTTGGTGAATTTGTTTCGCAAGAATTCTCTTATATACAATTTTTTTCTTCCTTCTATTTTCAGAGACTGCAATCAAAAGTTATTAAACTTGTTGATGTATCTTATGGTGGTGAGAATGGTTTCAATCAGGCTATCGAATTGGCAGCTGAATCTTTACAAAATGTTAAATTTATTCAGGAAAAGAAACTAATTGGTCGCTATTTTGATGAAATTTCTCAGGTAAATTTTTTACAATTTCTATATAAATGATTTCTATTCTTAATTTGTGTAAAAATTTATATAGGATACTGGTAAATATTGTTTTGGCGTTGAAGATACATTGCGCGCCTTAGAATTAGGTTCGGTGGAAACATTGATATGTTGGGAAAATTTGGATATACAACGTTATGTTTTGAAAAATCATGCCAATTCAACATCAACTACGGTATTGCATTTAACGCCGGAGCAGGAAAAAGATAAATCACATTTTACCGATAAAGAGGTGAGTTATTTTTTTTTTTCGATTTTTTTGTTAAACGATTTATAATTTTTATGAATTAAAATGAAATGGATTATTATATGATTTTTAATGAACTGCTTCAGTTTTTGTGTGCACAAATTAATTTTGGTTATAGTATGAATTAACCGGCTAATTCTATGTGAAACTAATTTCTTATACGAATCTATATGAACCTGTTTAATGTTAATGCTATTTATTATGAACCGGTTTATTTTTGTCTAGGTTTTGTATAAATTTGTTAATATAATCCAGTTAATACGATTATACATGAACCGATGAACAGGTTCATATTAATGGAATTCTATATGAATCGATTAATTTTTCTTACTATTTTAAATGGATCTGTTAATTTTTCATATGATTCTAATTTTTTATATTCTTTTTTATCATATTCCGTTTTTTTCTTTTTTATTTTGTCTTCTTTTAGACTGGCGTAGAAATGGAACTTATTGAATCTCAGCCTCTGTTAGAATGGCTGGCGAACAATTATAAAATGTTTGGTGCCACCCTTGAAATAATCACTGACAAATCTCAAGAGGGCAGTCAATTTGTAAGAGGCTTTGGCGGCATTGGTGGTAAGTTTCCTATGCAATTATTAGTTTACTAAAAATATTATTAAATTAATGTGTAGGCTAGAGTTATAATATAAAACTAAAATTGGTTTATATAATTTTTGTTTTTTCTTCTCTCCCAATTTTTTGTCTTATTGCTTTTATACATTAATCCTTAATATATATTTTATTTAAAATGCTTTTTATATATGTTTTACTACATCCAATACAAATGAAAAGGTATTTTACGCTATAAAGTTGATTTTCAGTCACTACAAGCTGATGAACCTTTGGAAGATGTTGATCTTGACGATTATTAAATTTGTTATTTGTCATACACAATTATATATTTTATTTCCAGCATTTTTCATAATTCCAAAACAAAACAAGAAACGTAACAAAAAATAAAAAATGAAGCAGCTTGTTCATCTCACATTAATATTTATAATAATATAATTAAAAGAAAAAAAAATATACTTTAACAAACGGTCATTACTATATACTAATATATATGTATTTAACCCTTACAGTATATGGTGGCTAGTAGTTTAACATTTATATTTAAGAAATTAAACTAACTTTTAAATAATTCTTATGTACTTAGAGCATATATACAAAGGTATATAGAGTCATTCCTTTGCATTCCATTTTTAAAATATTTGTGTGTAATTTTTAGTATTTCCTTTCAATATTTATCATTTCAAATTTACAAGCTGCTATCCACGTGTAGTATGAGTAATAAAAACAAACAAATAAATAAAGAAAAGAAAATCGTAATAAAAAAATTTAATTGAAATAACTAAATTGTTGCTTAATTTTTTTTAATAATTAAGGATATAATTATTATTTGTAATATTAATTTTAAGAAACTAAACGAATTTGAATGAATCTAATCATTTTTTATTCGTTAGCATTTCAAACGCTTCATTTTTAATACAAACTTATATGATTTTTTTTTTATTTTTTTTACACGATCTATATTTTATTTGATTCCTGATATGATTATCTATATGATATTCTTTATGAATAAGTACATGAAGCGTTTCAAATTTTGATTCTTTTATAATCGTAAAATTTTTCATGTTTCGAATGATTTTTTTTAGTATTTCGATTACTTTAACTAATTTTTAATTTAATGTTATGTTTTCTTTTTATTACTTTTTGTTTTTATAATTAAATCTCTTCCTTCCTTTAGGTATTTTACGTTACAAGGTGGATTTCCAAAGTATGCAACTTGACGAATTGGATAATGAGGATTTCGATTTAGACGATTATTAGATAATTTTTCAAAACTTTTTACTACTGCTTTTATAATATACTTACATACATACCGAATTTTATTGCCTTTACGACTTATAATTATAAATACATCTAATATTTATTATAATTTATTTCCATTATGCTGCATCATGAAACATCATGTGTCAAATGAAAAAATTGTATTTATTTCAAGCTTCGCTGATTGATACATTTTTTTGGCTTCTTTCTTCTATGAAGTATATATTATATTTTTATTTTAAATTATATTAGAATATATAAATTCTAAAAGAAAAAAATATATTTTCAATATTTATAGTAATTTTTAAGTATATATTCCTAGGATCCAACGTGTTATGTTATAGTTAAAGATGACGAAGATATATATTTTTTGTCTCGACAATTCATATAAAACGTAAACGTTTTAAAAACTGATTTACTAATAACAATAAAACAATAACAATATTTAAAAAGAAACTAAATTAATATTAAACTGTTTACTTTAATTTCAAATTCATTAACATAATAATTACATAAAATCCATATTTCCTGCCTTATATTTATCAGCCATATTCATATTATCATCGGAATCAAATGTAAACCCACGGCTAGATCCAAAATCTAGGAAATCTTGTACTTCAATAGGTGGATTATTATTAACCTTCAAATTGGATTTGTTATATATATTATTGTCTCCCTCGTCTGATTCTTTAGAGGCAAATAAAAACTCTTTATTATTCTCAAAGAAAGACTCAAATTCATTAAACATCATTGTCTTATGTTTTTTACTTTGATGGCTCGATGTCGTTTCTGGAGAAAGTTCAGAATTCGTTGAAACATTTAGGAAATCTTCAAAGAAAGATTTTTTCGTTTGATTTAAAAGTTCCTTAATATTTGCATTTGAGGAAGGGGGCGACAATGAATTAATAGTATTTTTGGAACAGCTGGCTAATGAATTTAAATCACTTTCTCGCTCTGGAACTGTACTACACACTTCTTGTATAGGAAATGGAGTCTTAAATACTATACATTCTTGTATTTCTATCGGAGATTTCTTATTTATTTCGTTTTTTGTATTCGTAATATTATCTATAGAATCCATATGTTCTTCAATGTCTTTCATGTTTTCTGACAGATTTTCTGCGGGAGTTAATAAATCTATAGTTTCAATTTCCATTTTATTTGTTAAATCTTTCATTTCTTGTAAATTTTCTTTTTCTTCATAAGACTCATTTGTCTCCATTGCAATTTGTTGAGGTACAACCTCGATTTCTACATCAGTTTCGGATTCAATCTCTTCGCTATAGATAGTTTGTGTTATATCTTCTTCATATTCTTCTAATTGCACTTTGAAGCGTACATTTTTAGTTTTTTTGGTGGTAATTGATTGATTATTGCTGGAATTGTGCAAAATTGATTTTATACAAATTTCGGTGGTATTTTCTATGGTAGTAATGTTCGTTTTCTTTTCGGTTTGATTAAAGCTTTTTAGAATTTCCATAAATGAAGGCAATTGTGGTGTAATAATGTTGGTGGATTCATAATTTTGTGAAGAATTGGTGCAAAATTTGTGTGTGGAGTTAGGATTTAAGTGGGGATTAAAAGTCTAAAGAAAAAAAGTAATTACGAAATGTTATATTCAAAGCTTGGTGGTTTAATTCCAAGGAAAGTGATTTATTTTTACTAATTTTTCATGCTATTCTAATGAACCGGTTCATTTTTCTCGCTATTCTAAATGAATCGGTTCATTTTTCATGCTATTCATTTTTCACACTATTCTAAACGAATCGATTCATTTTTCATGCTATTCTAAATGAACAGGTTCATTTTCCTTAAAGAATCGGTAAAATGTTCCACATTTTTTACTCGGTTCTATGAATTTATGTTTTTATTTTCCTACCTCTAGCTGCATTTGTTCCAGTTGTTTGGATAGCGCTAATTTCTCCTGTTTTAATTCGTCTATATAATCTTCATACTGCTTTAATTTTTGCAACTGAAATAAATAAAAATATTAAATAATAATTCAAAAATGTTCTTTAGTTCTTAATCACAAACCTTTTCTCTTAAATTATCCAAATCTTTTGAACCCTTTATTAAATTAACTATCAATTCATTTCTCTTATCCGTCGCCTGCTTAATTTGCTCCATACACTCTCTCAAGGATTCGTTCTTGGTTTCTTTTTCCCTTTGATAAGATTCCTCGGCCATTCGATAAGCTTTTTCTGTCTGACGATATTTTTGTACAATACTTCTTTGTTCCATTTGTTCTTGCCATTTTACTGTTTTGACAAACCCTTCTTGTAAAGGTTGCCATTCTTGGTGGCATTTTGTTTCCATTTTCATGTGATGGCATTGTAAAATTTTCGTAAAATCAATTTTATTCAAAAGATTATTTAAATCAATACTGAATTCATACATTTTAACGGAGGTTTGTTGAAATTGTACGATGGCATCTTTGTCGTTTTGAAAGGAAACAATAGATTCTATATTGTAGAGTTCGATTTGTAGACGATCATGTTCGCGATCAAGATCTAAAAGCAAATTTTTGTTATATATATTTTCTAACTCCTTTCTTTCGCAAAATGTCTTCCAAATCCTAAATTTTTTAACTTACCCTCTGACTGCTTTTCTATTTTTGCATTTTCATGATTTAATTCATCAATTTCTTTTGCAGCATTACTCATTTCAGTATCACTGACACACAAAGATTGTATATATTCAAAGAAAGTACCTAAGTAACTCATTTTAAATATATATTTTAAAAAAACCGCAGAAAACTATTTTAGACGTTAAACAAAGTTTTTATTAGTAACGGTATTAAATACTTACGCCTAACGATTTTTACGGCGGCGTAAAAATCGTTGACAACCCGACTTAGCCCTCTAAAAGCCTGGTAACGGTATTTCATTGAAGATAATTTATTATGTTGCCACATTTTTTGTCATTTGACACTTCTAAGTTGCCATTCACCTTGAAGTATTAACATTACTTGATATTATTTTATTCATTACAAAAGGAAAATAATTGTAGTTTTTTTTTATTAAAATAAGTTAATTTTTTTTAACAAACTCATACAGAACATATTTAGAAAGCATGAAAATCGCCATTTAAGTTTATAGCGACATTATTTAATTTTGTCCTATAACAACTCTGTTTTTTATTTTTGTATACAAAAATTCACTATACATGATTAACATTTATTTACAAACATCTACTGTTTGTTTACCAACGCCAA
Source organism: Phormia regina (assembly GCA_001735545.1). Lineage (NCBI taxonomy): Eukaryota > Metazoa > Arthropoda > Insecta > Diptera > Calliphoridae > Phormia > Phormia regina. The sequence goes on from MINK01171957.1 coordinate 21,334, forward strand.
AAAATATTAATTTTTTAACTATTATAAAAATATTACCTATGAGTTTAAATATAAATTTAGAAACTTTATCACAAAATTGTCGTGTTTGTTTGCAAAAGGGTGAGCTAAATATATGGCATTGTAAAGTTAGTCTAAAAACTGGACCAGACATAGAAGAAAATGTTCCTTCTCAGGAAGACTCCCTAGAAAAATCATTTTGGGAGTTAATGTACATATTTTATAATAGTCAAGTAAGCTGTTTAATAATTAAAAGTATGAAAGTTAATATTTAATAAATGTTTTTATAATCTCTTAGGATTTAGTAAATTTGACGGAAGAATTCCCCTTAATCTGCTGGCAATGTTTGGAGGATTTAAAATGTTGTTACATTTTCTATGAAAAACTTAAAGTAGCTAATATACAATTAAAAAATCTATATCAAGAATCTCTAAATCAGTGTATAGAGGAGGAACATCTTATAGAAGTTATAGATGAAAAAGATATAGAGGAAGTACAAGAAATATCAGAAACAAATATGCCAGAATATATGGAAGAAGAGTATAACACAAATTTATCCTTAAATAGTAATAATGAAATAGCAGAATTACCTTTAATAAACAAAACAAACGAATCCAAAAATATTTCTTTGAATAAAAATGATGCTTTTATTATAACACAATTTGTAGCTACAGCATTAGAGCCATCGGAAAGAGTTGTACAACCCCCAACCAAAGATGAGGAGGAAGAATGTCCTCCCCAACAATTGCTAACAGTTAATTTGAAAGCTGTTGAAATCAAAGATTTTACAAATTTAGAAAATTTACAATCTTCTTCACATATAAATCTAAATAATACTGAAACGGCTGTTTACGTATGCCAGTATTGTCCTCAAGCTTTTGCTAAATCTGACTATCTTAAGACTCATATCCATAAATCACATGTTTGTAAATTCTGCACTCAACCTTTTAGTATAACCGAAGAACTTTTTAAACATATACGTGAAGTGCATACGGAACATAAATGTGCCATTTGTCATAAGCTGTTGAGTTCTCATACGAATTTAAGGCATCATATTAAAAGAGTCCATCGCATAAAACTACCAGCTAAGGTAACGCTATTGGATTTTATAAAATCAACAAGTGGGGAGGAAATTATGCCAGAGAATCAAGTGGAGTTTTTACAAGAGGATTTAGAAGGAGTAAATGTGGATACAAATTTACAATATATATGGAAAAATGATGATTGTATACAGATGTTTAAGGAAAATGTTAATAACGAAATGGATTAATAAAAACAAAAGTGGAGAAAATTTGAATTATAAAAATATTTTTCTTTGAATTTTTTGGATGTTATATTAAAATTGGGTTAATTGGGGTTGTTTCAATGGAAAATAATAGTAATTGATTAGGAATAACTTTTTTCCATTTATTTCTTGTTTCTACTAATATTTCTATTTGCATTAGTTTTTTTTATTTCAATGATTAAAACATGAATACCCAAGTGACCCGTAACTACCTTGGCGAGACCTACTGGACTTAACCTTATTTTAATGTTTCTTTATTAAAAAATGTTAAAATTTTTCTTTTTATTTCATTTTACTGCCTTTTTAGGCATTTACTACTTCTTCAATTAGCGATTTTTATTTTTTTTTATTCTTTCTTTATTTCTTGCTCAGGTTTCCAAAAATTTAAAGCATTTTCTGTTACTTCTCTTCCTTTTTCATATGATTCTCCACCTTTCAAATACATGGGAGTGAATTCTCGATAAGCCAAGCAAACACGTCTCTCCGAAACATCTTCACGTAAAACACAATGTTCGAATTGATAACGTACAGGACCATATAAAACAATGAGAGACAAACTAAAGAAAATGGATAATTGCAAATAGCATAGAAAGAGATTTACATATTACTCACTTTGGCATTATTACCCTAATAACCTTATCTTTAAACACCTCCAATTCTTTCGCATTCAATAAAGGTTCTAAAAGTTCATTTTCATATTTTGGTACCAAATCCAAATTATATTTACTTATTTCGTTTAAATTCTTCTCCAAAACCTCTTTATATAAAGTTAAAGATAGAACCGAATCTCCTAAACAATTTACTGTCACCACACGTTCCCCCCATATCCAACAGTCATCTATATGGGGATCTATAGAAGCACCTTTTGTGGGATCATACTCTAAAGAACATTGTTCTATAGTTTGGAAATTGTTTAATAATTCTTCATCTTTCAATTTGTCTTGTATAAATTGGGTAGTTTGGGGAAATCCTTTAAATAAACCATTTTGTAATTTTCTTTTCTTAAAATTTGTTTTTGGACCATAGTTTTGTTTACGGCGACCACTTTGTGATATACACCAGGGTAATACGTCTAAACGGTTCATAATTTCTTGACCTTCTTCCGGAGTAAGGAAATTGTCCTTAACATAAATGCCCTGTAACATCAATCCATTTCCTTGATTGTGTACGGGATGTTCATTTTGTACTTTATGGCAATCCCATCCTGGATATAATCGTTTACATTTTATACACCAAGACCAGGGGTCTAATTTTTGTAATTCTTGCTGTAGATTGGGTTTTTCTATATTGAAATCTGCTTCACATTTTAAGCAAGTGCGTACACCTTTGCAGCCGCAGGGACGTATAGTATTCATACTAGTTTTTAGTTAATTCGTAAATTTGTTTGGCACACTCAATATTTGTTTTATCCCGATTTGCTTTTTTTTGCAAAATTTTTAAAATACAGCTGTTTGATTTTACGATAACTTTCGATAACATAAAAATTGTGATCTCTTACTGACAATTAACAGTCTGGCATTCCTTATTTTCTAAAGACTTTCTAATGAAAGCTGCCACATTATTTTAATTATATTTAACGGCAATATTAACAAGAGTTATTTTTTTTTTAATTTGCACCATTTCCCCTAATTTTTAATACATTTTTTAAGGTTTTCACGCTTTATTATATATTTTTGATTTTTTTATATTCAATATTACATCAATTTAATACGTATGATTTGTTATTAGGTTTAATTTAATTAGATTTTTTACATTTAGCTGGTTGTTTGGTTTTAATTTTGAACCTATATTGATTTATAAACCTTTTAAAGGATTTTTTGTTAAATAGATTGGCTTAGCATTTTTTTGTTTATGTTTTTTGGCTTGATAACTAAATTATAGAAAATTTTTGTGTATAAAAAAACTTAAAATTAAAAGTATAGTGTAAATTAAAACATAATACGTTTAATAATAAAATAAGGATTTTTAATATACTGATTTTTTTGTTCATCAGAATGTTAGAGTTACCATAATACCTAAATAAAGTTTGTTGGAAACTTGGGCAGCTTATTGCCGTCTTATACTATGGGCTGCCTTAGTTTGAGATTAAAGGTTAAACAACTACAGCGCCAGCCTCCGAACGACTAACGGGCAAGTCAGGACAATTTTTCCAAGTATCGGTTAAGGGATCGTAACACTCGACAGCACTTATAGTAACTTGGGCTCGGTAAAAGGTGGCCTCACATGGCTTAATAAGATATATGTAATAAAAATTCATTTAAAAGTATTAGAATTAAATGTTACCTGATCACCGCCTGCCACATAAAGAAGACCATCAGCAGCTGCTACGGCTGGTATAGCTCTGGGCACTGACATAGCACACACTGTGGACCAAGTGTTGTCATCAAAACTGTAACGTTCTACGGAACTCAAAACAGCCTGAGAACTGCTATTACCGCCCACCACATATAAATAACGATCCAATATGGCCACACCCATTTGACAGCGGGCCACTTGCATTCTAGCTAAAGGTTGCCACTCCTGTGTTACGGGATTATAGCTTTAAAGGGAGAGGAGAAATATGGCATTTAAAGGTTTCTTTTTTTGTTTGGCCGCATATGTGGAATAAAATATTATTTACCTTACTAAATCCGGTAAATGCCTAGAGGATATGGTACAGCCTCCCACTATATAGATAAGACCCTCAAAACTAACCACACCCATGCTAAAGCGAGGCTCTGGCAAATTACCTATAATTTGCCATACATCTTTATCGGGATCATACCGTTCCATGGAACCACCAATATCATCACCTATCCAACCACCCACTGCCAACAGACTATTGTCCATAGCACATAGGCCAAATTCACAACGTGGCACTATCATAGGAGCTATAGGGGACCAGCAATCATTCTGAGGATCATATACTTCACCATTGGCCAAAATCTGAGCCCCTCTCTCACCCCCAATAACATAGATCTTGCCATTTAAGGCAGCCACTCCTGGCAATATACGTCCTATTTCCATGGGTGCCGTTTCTGTCCATTCCCGACGGAATATATCAAATTTAGCTACCGTATCAAATATATCATCAGCTGGATTCCAAGTTGAAGTAGTCTCACGTCGTGAGCCGCCTATAATGTAAATATTTTTCTTAGCCAATTGACGAGGACATACACGCAAAGGCACCAATTGTCCCCGTTTGGAAGCTATATCACGACATATCGATCTTAAAGCAATCTTTACAGACATATCGCGACAATCTCTTAAAGCCTGATCGATAACTTTCACCGGCACTAAAGCCAAGCGTACCAAAGATAAAATATCAAAAACAAAACATCTTCTTTGAGTGACATCATGTTTGATCCAACGTAAAGCCGCTTGAAATACTTGAGATTCTGAATCGACACGCAACAGTTCTGAGGTTAACAGTTGTGACAATAAAGTTTGCGGAGTTTCAAGAAATTCATCTTCCTGAGTAATCTGTTAGTGCAATAAAAAAAAGGTGGGTGAGCCAATAACTAGTACAAGAATTATTTGCTTCACTTACCGCTGGAAAATTGGCATGTACAAAGTTTAATGCACTCTTAGCTAAGGCTTCACAATTGTGAGCTTCAGCAAAGCGTAAAATACCCAAAGCATTACTGGCATGTAATTCACGACATAAAAACTCACAACAACCATCAACCACTTCATGTAGTTGCAACATATCAGCTGCAGCTAATAATTCTTGGACATTGGACTTTATTGGGGAGAAGGAGGGGAGAGAGAGGTTAATTGTGCAATGAAAAGAAAGTAGGAAATAAAGAATATTTAAAAATTAAGATGATTAAAGGTTTATAGTGATTGTTTTTTTTTTAATTATTACATCATTTTTCAGGAATATTTTTACAAAGTTTAGATATTTTTAAAAATTTGTTATTGTTTAAATTAGGTAAATTTAAAAAAAATTATAGAATTATTAATTATTTAGAAATATAACTACTCTAGTTTTTATATTTTTTCGAAATTTTAAAAAATTAGAAATTAAAAAAAAATAAATTTTTTGAACTTAAACAATTTCATAGAATTTGTTTATTTATTTTTAATTTAGTACCTTTTCGAATACATTTTTTTTTTTTGTGAAAATTTGATATATATAAAAAAATTGGTGCATTTTTTAAGAAATTTTATACATTTTATTAATATTTTTTCTTTATTGGAAATTTATACTTTATTTTTTTTTTTTTCAAAATTTAACATTGTTAGACATTTCATACCTTTGGGAAATAACAAAAACTTGACAAATTTTTCCCCTCAAAAATTTAAACTTTTAAATAAAATATCCTTAGAAATTTGGTATTTTTTCAAAATGATTCTTTTTTAATTATCTGGTCACTCACCTGTGTTATCTCACATCTTCCCGTATAAATAAAATCCAATAAAATCTTCAAAATTTCGCCATCAATTGTATGCAGCACAACTGTCTTCTGATTCACCTCGTTCAAACCTAGCTCCGGCCTGAACATTGCCTCAAAATAAGCACTAGCAGCACTTAAAATAACACGATGTGCGGCATACGTGGCACCGCCCGCCACTATGTCCACATCACAAAAACGACTTTGTGAACGTAATTGATTGAGATTTGTTAAGACCTTAAAGGGATACTGGCCATTACAATACGGTGGTGCTTTGGTGGTGGAACGTTGCGTATTAATATTCAATGAGGTGGTGCCATTAGAACTAGAGGCTGATGAATCTGTACCAGAAGCTCCTGTAGCGTCGGTAGGTGAATTATTGCCATTGCCGTTATATTCATTTTGTGGTGAATACGATTTTAAAGGAGGCATTCTACAGACAGTAAATAGAGCAACAAATATTAATTTTATTTTGCAAGAAAAATTCAAAATATGTTTATCACCCACTTGTTTCCAGTTGTATATTGTTTATTTTTTATTTTCTTTTGTTCTTTTTTCGTTTTTGTTTGTTGAATTTTTCTTTAATTAGTTTTAATTAATTTTAATTGGCCAGCAATTTTTTTTCTTTTAGTTTTTCTGTATTTTGTTTTTCCTTTTTTTTTATTTTCTCATGTATGAAAATTTTTCTTTGGTCTTTTTTTAATTTTCGTTTTACAACCAATTAAAAAAGTATTTAATGTTATTATTGAACAAGATAATTTGCAATATGTATGTAGTAACTTTATAAATTTTATTTATTTTTATATTTTTCTTTTTATAAATCACATATTTCCCAACAAAGTTGTACGCCTTTTTCTGATTAGAGCTTAAAGAAAATTTGTGTACAAAAAACTACCAGCTGACAAGACTTATTTGACAGTTGTGTTGTTGTGAAAGAAAATTGTGCAAGAAAACGGAAAAAAGAGCAGGGTTGTCAGATTTTTTTTACCTCATGGATTGCCAAAAAGATTGAAAAAAATCGCCTAAATAAAATATTACGTACTAGTTTTATATACATAGATTAAACATAACTTAACAAATTTTTGTACTTTTGCCAAATTTTTACACAAATTAGAGATCAATATATTTTTTATTAATTGCATATCTCATAGATGTCATATACATCGGATTCCTCTGCATCATTTTACATTTTATAGATGCTCATCCATATTATTAGTAGGGTTTATCAAATCGACTTTGTTGTAAAAAGTCGAAATCGACTTTTTGATTTGTAAATTGTCGATAAGTCGAACAAAGTCGAAAATAGTTCTAATAAGTAGTAAAGTCGGAAAAAGTTGAAAATAGTCGGAAAAAGTCGAAAAGTTTAATGAAAATTTTTCCGACTTTTCGGAAAAAATCGAAAAATCGAACAAAGTCGAAAATAGTCGGAAAAAGTCGAAAATAGTCGGAAAAAGTCGAAAATAGTCGGAAAAAGTCGGAAATAGTCGGGAGTCTCTAAAGAAGCTGGAATCACTAAGGGGAGTTGTCAATTTTGGGTTTGGGGTTATCAGATTTAGATACTATAAGTCTGACAAAACCAAAGACAGTGGTGAAAACTAATTTGCACCATTGTGAGGCAGCCTCAACCGAATTGACAAAACTTCTTATTGACTCCAATATGAATGTAGCTCTTATCCAGGAACGTTGGATTAACAACACCAGGGTATGTGGATTAAGAGCTATAGGCTACAATCTGTTCATACCATCCACATTGGAAAAGCTACGAACATGTATAATGGTTAGGAAGGATTTAAATGTTAATCTTCTTTATTCTTTCAGTAATGGAGGCCTAACAGTTGTACAATGGGAAGCGGCGGCCGATCCACCAGGCATTGCTCTGCAGCAGTTGGCGGAGCACTGCAGGAGGAGAGGACCGTACATGATCCTAGGTGTGATGCGAACGAACACCATTGTCAATGGGACTGGAGGGTTAACATAGACTATTCCTTTTCAGATCGAAGGGAAAGCCCTATAGGACCTCTAGGAAGACAGATTGGAATCTTTTAGTGAGTTAATTAGTAGGTATTTAAGCGACACTGATAACTGGAAGAATTCGACTCATAGGGTTTGTAATGGGGATATAATGGCTTAGGGGCAATCGAAACTAATTGCTGTGTTTTAAGTTCCACTCTTTCTTCTTCTTTTTCTTTATCAAAGTTTTCTTTTCTCTTGCTTTGTTTTCAATTTCTCTCTATTTCTCAAAGGGATCACAATGGACCTTATTGATCTCTGGGTGGAGGCGTAAATACGCCACCCTTTTCAATATAACTTAACCTATACATCATCAAATCGATCGAAAAGTTAACTTTTTGTTTAAACTATGAAACCCTAGTTGTAAAAACATAGAAAATTTAAAATTATAGTAATGAAATGACACTATAACACATTCTTATTTTATTCAATAAATGGTTAAAATTACAAAATTTTATGACCAAAAAAAAGAAATAAATATTCAAAAATCGGAAAAAATACCTTTTTTATAATAAAAAAATTAAAAAAAAAATTAACAACGATTGTTTCCGCCCGGGTTCGAACCGGGGACCTTGTGCGTGTGAAGCACACGTGATAACCACTACACTACGGAAACTGGTTGAATTTCTCTTGCAAAAACTCGTACATAAATTGTTTGCCATACGCCGAAAATAGAATTTAACGATTTTTGCTTTCTTAAAAGTAAATAAACCACATGTTCTTATAACAACTCTGGCTTTCAATAAATGTAAATAAATCATCTGTCAACAATAAGCTGAAAATCGGTTCATTAGCGAGTTACTTAATAACATTTAAATGAAATTTACTATAAATTAAAATAATTAGGATAAAATTATTAAGAAATGTTTATTAACAAACTATTAAAAGTGCCTCTCAAAAACAATTTGTTGCAATTCGTAAAATATCTTCGTGTAAATGAAAATTTACGTTCTTTGGCCACAAGTAGCAACACAAACATTTTAGATTTTCATAATGAAAAAATGCAAAATTATTTAGAGTCCTTGCGTAAAGAATTTTATTTATTACGTACAAATACCTCAGCCGGTGATGAAGAGTACCGGAGAATGGCCCAGTTATCAGATATAGTAAAAATGCTGGAACAACATCGCGCTTTAAAAGGGAATATGCCATCACAAGAAGACATTGATGCCGAAAAGGATGAAGATATGAAGCAACTGATTAAAGAAGAAGCTGATGTTTATACACAGCTAATGGAAAAGACCGAGGGAGAGCTTATGCAGAAAATGTTGACACTAGCAGATACTGAGTATTATCCGTCTTTGATTTTTGAGGTAAATGCTGGCGCTGGCGGTCAAGAGGCCATGTTATTTGCCAAAGAACTATATGATATGTATACAAACTATTTCGATAATAATAATTGGGATTATGAGATTTTAGCAGAAGATTTAACGGATATTGGTGGCCTCAGACATGCCAATCTAATCGTTAATGATGAAGATGCCTTTAAACGCTTACGTTATGAAGCTGGAGTACATCGAGTGCAAAGAGTGCCTGCCACAGAAAAATCGGGACGTATACACACCAGCACCGCCTCCGTTGCAGTTATCCCCAGGCCAGCTGATGTTAATGTTGTTATAGCTGAAAAGGATTTAAAGATTGAAACCAAAAGAGCCAGTGGTGCCGGTGGTCAACATGTAAATACCACTGATTCGGCTGTGCGTATAGTACATATACCCTCGGGCATAGCTGTTGAGAGTCAAACGGAAAGATCCCAAATTAAAAATAAAGAAATTGCTTTAAAAAAGCTACAGGCCAAATTGGTACAAATTCAATTGGAATCCTCTGAAGCCAGTACTAAAGCTACACGTAAAGCTCAACAAGGAAACTTAGATCGCAATGAAAAGATACGTACTTATAATTTTGTACAAGATCGTATCACAGATCATCGTATTCAAGGAGGTACTGTACACAACCTTAAGGAATTTTTGGAAGGAGGCGAACATCTAAATAATTTGATTCAAAAAATAGCCATAGAATTTCGAAGAAAACGTTTAGCGGAAATGGTGGAAAACTGGAAAGAAGAGGAAGTACAAACAGTTAAGGAAAAATAAAATATTAACAAATCACAAATGAAAAAATTACACAAATGAAATAATTTAATAATTAAAAAGACAACTTTTGTTTTCAATAAATTGATTTGATTTTATTTTGCTATATTACTCCAATCACCTGCCGAACCCATTTGCATTAAATGCTTGCGCACCGCAGTCTCCATTATAGCTTGTATTTCTCGACATCCGGCTAAAGCTTGTTCCATTACCTTAGGCAAATTGTCCAAATGAAAACGTTGAGACATTTCCATAAATGCAATTTTATTAGAATTAGGTAAAGAGGCTACAGTTAAGGTGGGACCACCAGATACCTCCTCAAAATGACAAACATCCGTTAAAGGTATATTATTCTTACTTAAAGAAGCGGTACAAGCTACTACATATTCCTTGAGACATATACCAGCATCCACTAAAGCCAATGTGGCGGCATTTAAGGCTACCGCATAATTAGCACCATCAGCCTGTAGAACTTCTACATAGACATCGATTTGAGAACGGGGATACAATTCAGTTTTGATGGCTGCCCTTAAGGCCTGTCTTAGATATAAAGTGATTTCCTGTGATTTACGATCACCCCGAGGACGATTTTTTCTTTCCGCCGTAGAAAATGTAGCCATGCTGTACTGACAATTAATGACTACTTCATTGACATCCAATTTTTTACTGGTAGCTTGATGGGGTCCATAAACTGCAGCTAAAACTTTGGTGTTACCTTGTTCCAAGTAGGCACTACCATCGGGCTGCTCAAAAACTCCCAATTTACATTTGATCCTACGTAATTCGTGGGGCCTACGGCCATCTAAACGCAAACCTTGATCACTTAATAATTCAAAATTAGACATATTTTTACTATTATTTTTACTTTTAAGAAAATATGAAGATGAAGAAAACCGCGTGTTGTTAAATAAAAAAATAAAACAAAAATTTTTTGTTTACATTTTGTGTTAAAGTATGTTCAGTGCATGCTCTCTAAAAAAGTTTGTATATTACTCTGCAAAAAGGTGGCAATATTACAACAGAAAAAATGCCTCAGCTGTTTATTGTCAATTTTTTCCCGAGTGTAGGACGCTTTTTCCTAATTTGTTTAAACAATTTTTATTTATGAACAAAATGGAATATAAATTAATTGAATTTATCAAAAATAATCCAGTGTTGTATGAAAAACAATATCGTACTATAAAATATTTAGATGAAAAGAAAGCTAAGTGGCAAGAAATTGGCAGGATTTTGCGTAAAGATCGTAAGTTTTGGAATTGAAGTCTTTTCGTATGTAACTAAGATAAATTTTGGATTTTTGTTTATTTAAGCTGCTGTGGTGCGCCAAAAATGGAAACATTTGCGGGATACTTATTTACGTTCATACAAACAGAAAATGAAGAAAGGAGATGATGGTGATGTTTTATCTACTAAAACCTGGCAATATTATAATGCCATGTCATTTCTAAATAATCAGTTTGACGAGTAAGTATATCATGCGTAGGAATTATTTTGAGAAATTGTTTAATGTGAGAAGGAGATGAGTTTTAATTGAAAAAATTTGAGTTTACTGAATGTACATATGTATTCAAATTATCAGTGAAAATATTTAATAGGGCAGAAAGAAAAAGTTATTAAAGCCACCGACATTTTAATGTAGTATTTAATATTTTCCAGCTTGAGCTTCTGTTGATATTTTTATATATGTATATATCTTTCAACAAAGGCTCAATAGAAATATCTGCTTCTACAGTTCTTAAATGTATGAGTGCTGTCCTTCTGTTATAAATTTAGACCCTAAAATTTTTCGTATCATTGCTACAGTAATACCAATTATCAAAAATGACAAATTTTAAAAATAAAGACACAGAAAAAATATTTTAAAAAGTTCCAATTTTTAAAAGTAGTGCAAATCTGATAAAAAAAAAAAATTACATTATATAAAAGATGTTACTTTTTAACATTTTGAGTGTAATTTTTGAAAAGCTACTATTTTTGAAAAAGGAACTATTTTTTTTTTTTTTTTTTTGAAAATGGTATAGTTATGAAAAAGAGTACAAAAAAAGAAAAGTACTTATATATACAAAATTTATATAAAAATAAAAAAAGTACCAATTTAAAAAAATTCAGGAAAGTTAAGGACCAATTTTTAAATAGGTACTAATTCTGAAAAATAGTACTAGTGTTTTAAGAAATTTATCAAAATAATTAACAATTTCCAAAATTATAGGTATTTATTAATTTTATTTCTAAATTTTTTGCAGAAGTGTCCTGTTTAAGGCCGAGGAAAACTATGACGAAGAAACCGAGGCAGCCATCAATAATTTAAATCAAACCGAATCAGAAGTTCAACCATTTGATGTGACGATCTACAATGAACAAGACCTATCAAATGAAGCCGAATTCGAAATAGAAAATTTCGATTTAAATGATTATGTGAAGAAAATAGATACTCCTAGCGCCAATACCAGCAACAACACAGCAAATGCTACTACTAGCAGTCTCTCCAATCACACCAATAGTTATCGTCCAGATCCAGAACAAAATAAAAGAAAAAAATATGATAAAGAAGCTCTCATACAGGAGGCCTGCAATGAAATGACCAATTTATTACAAAATGCCAAAAAACATTTTACACCACCCTCCTCAAACCAAGTATTCTTTAATAGTTTAGCTTTACAAGTGGAGGAAGCCAATTTACCGGCTTTAACACAAATGCGCCTGCAGCAAAGGATACTGGAAATGGTTACATTAGAAATTGTTAATCATCAGCAGCAAAATAATAATATACAGCAACTATAACATTTTTATAAGATTTTTCTTTTATTTTTATTATTATTACTATTTTTTAATTTAAGTTTTTATTGATTAACTTGTTTATTATATAAATAATCTTTTAATAAATCTCGGTTAGCAAATGCTTCTTCTCTAGCATTACTATCATAATAAATTTTGGAGTGTGTTATATTAAAACCCTGTTGACGCCATAAGCCGGGAACAAATTCCATTGTCGACTCATCATAATGATCTACAAATTTCTTATGGAAATAGGCTGCATCATGTTCCATGGCAAAATTGTGTAATATCATGGTAGCCTTAACAATATGCTCAACACCAATATCCATGCGTACGGTAAATTTATTTTGCAATACCTTCCATTTCCAAATCAAAACTCCCAGAGAATTCTCTATTAAACGTGAGCCCGCCTTAAGGTGTTCATTTAAATTGTGTTTTTCAGGTGTTAGAATTTTACCCGGATAAGGTCTCATGACATTTTCAACTAAAGGAAAATTAGAGGGAGTTATAAAGTAGGGAGCCAACATTAAACCTGAGTCCGGCATAACCATGTCATTAGGTAGGGGTAGTTGTTTTTGTATCAACCGATTTATAAAATTATCCTTTTCCTTAATCTCTTTGGGCAAAGCTACATCGGCATGAGTAAATTGGTATTTATAGTTACAAGCGCTCATTACAATAATAGGAGAAAAGCATTTTTTATCGTGTTGCAATTCTATGACATCTATGCAGCCTACACAATTGGGTAAATTCATGTCATTTTCGAAATTTTCGGCTATGGAAAAATAATCATCTGCTGTAGGGTTTTTCATGTACCTGGGACCCAATTCCTCACAAATTACTTGGCAAGTGTCTAGAATAATTTCACGAACAGTAGATTTACCCATCCGAAAAGCCATGGATAATAAAGTTTTAGCGGAATCGTGTGCTAAATAACTGAAAAAATTTAAGTTCAAAAAAGTTTGATTAACTTATATGGAAAAGATTTAAATAAATAGGTATATTTGAATTGAAATTTCGGTTTTTGTTTTGGACCACTCGTCCTACATTTTCAAAACTTAAACATTACCGTTACTTTCTTCGCCTATTCTACTTACATTAACGTCAACAACAGCCTACATTCTGGCGGTATAGGTTTTCTCAGTGAATATTTTACTAATTTCTTTTTCAAAATCCTTATTAAATACTGATATGTTCTTACAGTTACACGCGTAAACTTTCGAAATTCACGACTATTGTGTTTTTTGATTAAATCCAATAAATCATTGTACAAACTATATAATTCGCGTTCATTTTGGCGAAATTCTTCTCGCGTCCAAAGAGTACGATTATGATTGGGCACGACAACATCTATGAAATTCACAAAAGCCAAATAGAAATTAAATATTTCTATGAATTTCTGTGCATAATCGTAGTTCATTAAAAGCATTTTGTTTTAATTTTACTGCCGATTAACTCGATTTTTTAAATTAAATGTACAAAATATAATTTCTAGGCATTTGCAGCTGTCAATGTGTTTTTAGCAAGCTGGGGCTATAAGTTGCCAGATGGGGAAAAATATATATGTATGTATGTATGTATACATAAAAAATAAATCATTAAATAAGAGATAATTATAAACAAATATGATAGTTGAATAATGTAAAAATTGTTTTATTTAAATTCAATACTTTTTTTAATTATAGATTTTTAATTTAACAACTCCGATTTTGTTAGAATATTTCGGTAGAAGAGCTGCCAGATTTTATAAAACAGATTTATAATAACACATTACTAATTTAAAAATAAGATAAACGCCTTAAATAATTCAAAATTTTACAATAAATATAGTTAAAAATTATACTTATATACATTTTTTCATTTAATATACTTATTTGCTTTAAAGCCCAAATTAAATCTCGCGTAGTCGGCAACAGTATCAGCTGTTCATGCGACCCTCACATCGTCTTAAAATCAGCCACCGAAATTTAAAAATTTGTATTCAAATTCAACAAGAAAATATATTTTTTTATCTTATTCGAATAGCTGAATGAGTGTCTCCATCTATTATTATAATTTTAGTTACATATGCCAAATTTATTGGAATTAAGGATAATGGAACGTATAAAGGTGAATTAATTAATGAGGAAATCATAGAAATAACGATTTCAATTCAAGTTTTTGTTGATAAGGAGCGCCCGGGCGTCACAATGTAATATTTACTAAATCCCAGTCGAAGATTTAGCAGCCGCCTATTAAAAGTGTTGCGCCGCCGCCCAAAATTTTGCCACGGTGCCGTTGATTTTACCGCAGCAAGTTCTTATAAATCATTTGTAACAACCCTGTTTTCACTTGTTTTTGTTGCCATGGTGTGTGTTCAATAAAAAACTAAGATGCATGTTTAATTTGATTGACATTTTTGATTGTTGTTTTTTTTTGACAATGGCGACTGCATAAAAAAATAAGAAAAATTTATTTTTAGTAAAAACCCCAAATATTTGATTAAAAAACTAAATAAAAACAATTAAAGTAAAAAGTATTAAAAATAAAATGTCTACCACTACAGCTGGTAAGTAAATAAATAAAAGAATTAGACCGCAAAAATTAAGATTTTTTTCTTGCTGAATGTTTAAGTAAATTCTAAATATTTTATTAAAAAATCATTAAATTAAAATTATTATATTAAAAATGTGAACTTAAAAATTTCTGTTATTTAAAGGTCAATGGGTAAAATTTTTCAATGCCTCCGGCATACCCTCGCCGGCGGCTGCCACTTATGCTCACATCTTTGTGGAAAATCGCATACAAGTTGATATGCTAATGGATTTAAACAAGGAATATTTAAGAGAAATGGGCATAACATTAATGGGAGACATTATAGCTATATTAAGGTATTTATTGTTATGAAATATTTTAAATGAAATATTAACTTAAATTTATATCTAAGGCATGCTAAAACTGTATGCGATCAAACGGCCCGGGAAAAAGTCTTAAGCTCGGAGACATCTGTACCCGTAGCTGCAGTGCCCGCTAATCCTATCACACCTTTGGAGAAAAACAAAATACGTTTAAAATGTAAGTTTCTTATTAAGAAATTTTGACACGTTTTTATTAAAGTTTAAAATTATTAAAGCTACTGCATCAATAGCTTCAACTAGTTCTTCGGCAGTGGTACCCCCTTTAACAGCTGTTAAGCCACGCCGCGTCTTGCCAGAACATGAGGGTAAATACAAAATTAAGTTGCCTTCAGGCACCACCGAGAGAAGTAAACAAATTTTGGCCAAGCAAGCTAAATGTAAGTTTTTTCAAGTTTTTATGATAGTTTATCTAATTCTTTCTTTGTTTTTGTAGTGTATTCTGATAGAGAGGCCGCTAAGGAAAAATCTGATATCTTTAAAAGATTAGCTAAAAATTCTAAAGATACCATAGAATTAGATGATAACGATGAAGAATCATCTTCAAATGGCTCAGATAATGTTAAGATGAGAATTACGGGAGTGGGCAGCAAGACTATACAAACCTCAGCTTCCATATTTTCAAGACTGGGAGGTAAATCCACTGAGGATACGGTAACCAAACAAATTAAGCCTATATTGAAAAATACCGCTAAAAATGTAAGTTTTAAAAAAAGAAAATAAGTTTTTAAAATATTAATTTTACTCGTTTGTTTATTGTTTTCCTCCTAGCGTCTCTCTACTATTGTTAAAGCTAAAACGGTAGCTCCCACTATAGTCAAACCTATTAAACAAAAGGTTATATTAGTCAAAAAAGTGCCGCTCAAAAAAGATAGCGATGAAGATGAGAGTATGGAGGCCTCTGATGAAGACATGTATGATGATATGGATATATCGGGAGGTAGTGAAAAATTTGTTAAATTTGCCTCAACCGCTGAAGTAAGAGAAATTGCACCTCGAAGACATAGTTCACCCACAAGAAAAACATTTAAAGCCAGACAAGATTTAATAAAAGAAAAACCAGCAAGTGTTAAAGCAAGATTGGGCATAAGTAAGATTTTATTTTAAAATAAAAAATATTTTATTAATTAATTTTTGTTTTTTAGATTCTAAACTTCATTCTACTAAGAAAGCCATAAATCTCAAAGCCTCGCCTCCTTCAAAATTGAAAACATTATCAAAAATGAAAGCCGATGAATTAATAAATCGTCATGATTTACCCGTACACAAACGTTTGGGTAAATCTTCACCGTCAGCTGCTAATAAATCTTCAACTTCGAATTCTGGCTCTGTGTCTAGCATATCAAAACGTTTGGGTAGAGTTAATATTGAAAAATCCTCCCCAAAAGGAACAAAATCTGGCTCAGTTTTTGATAGATTAGGTTATAATAGTTAAATATGTCAAGATTTTAAGAAAACATTACTACGCTTTTTATGTTCATTTCAACACAATTTCATTTACAATTTACTTAATTGCCTTTTCTCAGTTTTCTGCTTCCTTTTTTCGTTTAAGTACCTTTTTGTTTTAAGGTAAGATTATGTTTAACTCTCTTATTTTATTTTTTTCTTTTATTTAAATATAGTTCATAAAAAATAAGTAATAAAAAAATAACAAAACTAAAAAGAAAAAATATAATATTTATTTTTGTTATTTTTCTTTGTAGATTTAAACAGTTATACATTTTTTATTTAAAATTTTCGATCCATATCATCTGTATTTAAAAAAACAGCTTCAAATTTTTAAGCAGCCATTATTAACATCTTTTTGAAAAAAAACGTCAATTTAAAATAAGCAACATATAAAAAAAGAGAAGGGTAAGATTTTTTTGATATTTTCTTTGATATTTAAAAATGTAGAATTGGTATATTAACTAGATTTCAAATCATTTTCTTGTTATCTTACTATAAACCCGTTTTTTACTTTTTTAAAGACCCACATAGTGTGGTGTAGGTTATAAAAACAAAGGTTAAGTTAAAAATTTAATGTTTCAGTGTTTCATTAGATTAGATTTCATTTATGTATAAAATTAAATTTTTATTGTAAAAATCTGGTCTTAAGTTAAAAATTTAATGTTGCATCTAATTCCATTCCATTTCGTTTCGTTTCACTTTTATTTTTTATTTTTTTTTTATCAAAATTTAATGTTTTTTAATTCCTTTTAAAATTTATTTTAATTTCGAAATTTGAGGACAAAAATTGTCATAAATGTTAAAAATTTAATATATTGTTTCATTCCGTTTTCTACCTTCCAATTTTGAATTTTAAAATGTTTCATTTAATTCTTTAAATTGTACGATACATTTTCAGACAAAATCAATAAGAATTAAAGATTTTGTATGGAATTTTATCATTTACAATTTAAAGAATTTCTCAACATTTTATGCTTTAGTTTGATTTTGCCAAGTGTTTCACTAAATTCTATAGCCTTAAAATGTTTTAAAATATCTTTAAAATGTGAAAAATAAATAATAATGTTTTTTTTGTTTTATTTGTGCTTATTTATATTTAATTTGTATAAAAAAATATCACTACATTTGACTAGATTTCTAATAAAATCATTAAAATTCAAAGGTATTTTAAATACCTTTTAATTAAAAATACAAGAGACCTTTGCGGTAATACAATTTTTAAGTAAATAATATATAATCTCTTCCCTCCTCAAATTCTAGACTTTGTAAATTCATTTCAAAATCACCATTAGTTAAATCCAATTTCATGCATATCACTACTGGTGGTTCAACTTGCGAAAAGTGCACTATGGGTATAGAAAATGTTGTCTGCCTTAAGTTGGCATCATAATATTTATATAATTTATTGATTTTATCTAAAATTATTAAAAAAAAAATAGTTTAAAGTTGAATGAATATTTTTTATAATTAAATTCGTACTTACTTTTGTCTACGTCACAAAATTTTCTAACTTGTTTCTTTAGATCCTCAGGCAAATCTCTAAAGAATTTTCTACCCTGTTTACCAGCATTCCATATAGAAAATCCCTTACACCAAGGTGGTTTTCTTAAAACATTATCCAATAAATGTTTTAGTCTTATTTGCCAAATAGTTTTTGCTTGTACTGAAAATGTGGTCGAACCCGTATGATAACGATATTTAAGTAAACATTCTTCGACTCTTTTCACTAAGCCCCGATGATCTAAATGTTGATAGAAAAATATTAAATCTTCAGGACAACCTTTACCTTCTTCAGAAAATCCTCCCACTATATTAGTGTATACCTGACGATGACACAGCCAGGTGGGCATTATAATAGTAGGACCATTTGAGGTATAAATCTGTAAAATTAATTTATCTTTGGGTAGATCATTGGCCCAACGTGTAAAGCGACAGGTCGAATTACTGGGTAGGCGTATAAATTTAGCGCCAATTATCTGTAAATTATAAAAATAATTTTTTAAGTTATATTGTGAAAAATAATCCTCATTTCAATATACCGCATTTTTGTATTTTTTTGCCAATTGATATTGTTTCCATATACGTTCCGGTAGCATTTCATCATCTATATCTTGAAAACATAAATAATTACCCTTTGAAGCCTCTATGGCTCTATTGCGTCCATAACCAACTAAGAAATTGGCAAATTTATGAAAATTTCGATTAACAATATTTCTTTATACCATAACTCACCTCCTTTTGATTTCCCCGAAGTATTTTCTATAATTAGCATGGCAACCTTAAATTGTTCTTTTAAATATGTCTGCCATTTTGAGAGTATGTTAAGAGTGTTGTCATTACTACAATCATCAAATACACAAACCTCTATTAAAGGATGTAAACAACTTGTTGCTAAATTATTTGTTGTTGTACTAAATGCACTTGCACTTTCAGTTTTTGTTGTTATGTTACAAGAAGAATTTGGTGAGCTGGTCATGGTTGACATAAATGGATTTTGCGCTTTAAAATAATGCATATTCTCTTGCTGTTCTTGTTGTTGTTGCTGGTGGTGGTTGTGCTGTTGTTTTTGCTGCAAGTATTGCAGTTCATGTGCTTGTACAGCTGTTTGTTTAATAATCGATTCCATACAACTATCTATCCAAGGGCCACCATTTAAAACTGTAATAATCACAGACTTTTTTTTAAAATTAAACACAGTTTTCTTTAACAATTTCTTTTTCATTTTAAATTTACTTACTATTAAGTCTTGGGTTTCATCTAATTCTGGCATAATTTGTTGTGTTTTATTTTATTTTTGTTTTTAAATTAATTTTGCAAACAGATTACTTTTGCATAATTAAAATTTCGCCGGTTGTATGTAAATCATGTAATATTATGTTTTTCGTCTGTGTATGAATGTGTGCGCTAATATTTATTGGTTCGTTATAATGTCGTGTATCTAACAGCACTCTCCAAGGTTGCCAGATAAGGCATCTTTACGTGTATTGTTATTTTTAAATAAAAAAATCAAATTTAAATTTCATTACGATTTTTACTTCTAATCATGAATCATGACATATATTCTGCTATGCTTCTAATCTTAATTCAAATAACATTCTTTGAAAAATCAACTTTTATTTATATTTTATAAAATTTAAAAACAATTCTAAATAATATTTAGAATTCCGCTTTTCTCTACTTAAATAAATTTCTAAAATTAAAAACTAACTGGCATCATTATTTCTTCTCATCTAATCGCAGCACTCTTGCACTGTTATTGTTTTGGTGGTTGTTTACTTGACTAAACTCATGTGTTTGTGTAAATGTTATTAATGTGTGTTTAATTTCTTTTGCTTCAATTCGAGCGTTTATTTACTTTTTATTCTTGTTTTTACATATTGACAATTTTATCTCTATGTCGTTGTTTTTTTTTGTTCTTCTTTAAAATGATTTCTATGTTCTTATTATTATTATTGTTTTTTTGTATGTTCAAGATAATAAAAACATGAAATTTTAGCTGCAGCAAAACTTCTTTTATCATTTTGTCTTTTAATTATTTGTAATTTTCCATTAAAGATGTTATTGTATCTGTTTAGAAAAAATAATTTAAATAAATGTATGCTTCAAATATCACGTAGCCTTTTTTCACGTGTAAATATTACTCATACGTAATGAAGGTCATTGGCTGTAATAATAATAATTTTCATACGCCATGGGGTCCCCTTGTTTTTTGTTATCTTTATGAAAGAATTTTGACATTATGACGTTTTTAATGTTTTGGGGGGATAAAAAATAATAATAATAATAATAATAATAATAATAATAATAATAATAATAATAATAATAATAATAAAAATTAGTAATAAATATAAAAATTAGAAAAATATAAAAAATTTTACTCTATATATTTTAAAGTCAAAAATTTTATTATTTAAAATATGGGTATTTTAAGAAAATTGTCATTTTTTGCCAAAACTTTAAGCCCATAATTAGCTATATAATAAAATTCACAAAGGTATCAAAAGCCATAATAATTTTGTTATTTTAGCCTCAAAATATTCTTACTTTTCATAAAAAACTGATCATTTTGTTTGACCGTTCAGAACTTTTTAAAATTATTCTTTCATAATTTTTGTAATATTTTCAGGATCAAGTTCATTATTGTAATAATTTTTGTAGAATACAGAAATAGCTACGATCTTCATAGAGAATGATAAAAAATACTAATTTTTTTTAACCCTCCGCCATGCACATGTTCCTATAGTCACGTACGTGGAGCATGTATCTGGCCAGATACACTGAGTATTTCCGTACATTTTTATGAAAAATATGCTATTTTAGTGATAATAATACATTGTTATATTGTTATCACGCCAGGCAGATACATATTTTCTATTTTTTGTGAAAATGAAAAAAATGAATGACAAATAAAACAAGAAAAAAATTTAATTTTGTGTTTAATTTCAAAAAAATAGTTGTTATAAAGTTCATTTCAATAAAATTTAGAAGTTATAAAGTAATGATGTGAATATTGTTCATTCGGTTTTCAATTTTTTGAAGAACCAAACGCAGAGCAAAAAAAAAATACCAATAAAGTACAGTACTCTTCATAAAAAATGTGTGTGTATCTGGTCAGATACATGCGCTACGTATACGATGTATAGATAAAAAAAATCCACATAAATTTTGTTTGTTGTTTTTTAATGTGTTTCTTTTCATAAAACGATCTCTAACAATATTTGTAGAGGGTACCTGGAGAATCAAACCCCTACCTAAATTAGAAATATATTTAAATCACAGTTAAATTTGTAAAATATCTGGCCAGATACATGTGATTGATGGAGTGTTAATAAAAATATAAAGTTGCTTTATTACTTGACATTATTTATTATTTGATATTCATTTTGAAAATTTTTTTCTGATTATCGAATTAATGTAAAAAAAATAGAATAATTTAAAAATAATTTGTAGAGAATTTGTGTTTATTTTTTTTTAAAACTTTTAGAAATTTTATTTTAAAAATTATGGAGCAAAATCGCAAAAAAAGTCAAGGACAAAAATTAGAAATTTTATTTTTTTAAGTTAAATATCTTTTAAACCATACGAGATAATATTTTCTTTACGCCTTTTTATAATAATTCAAAAATACATATTAAATCGGTTCATATTTACAAAAGTTATGAGCCGAGATATGTTTTCCACCCTTGAAGTAGTCAATTTTAGCGCACTACAGCAGCGTTCGTGCTGCAGCTCTTCACTTCTACTAACAATATGTTGAAAGCCTAACTTCTCCTCTATAGGATTTCCAAATTTCGTTTAAATAGATTTATTTTGCTTTTTGCTCCACTTTGCCATATGCTAAAAGTTTTACTTCTCTTCTATTGATGTTCCAAATTTCATCTAAATCGGTTTAGTGGTTTTAGAGATCAAGATTTATGATCATTTATTTTGCATTTGAGCCCAGTGTGCATTCCCGTACTAAGAATTTATGTGTATCTTGTCTTTTATCTCGTTTAATTCTAATTCTAAATAGAACCTGTGAATTTGACAACTACTACAACAAAACCAAAAATATTTTTTTAATTCATTTTCAATTAAAAAATATGTTAAATAGAAATGTAACAACATTCAGGTCAAAAGTTATTATTTTTTTTTTTTTCTTTATTTCTCTTAAAATTCTAAATGACCAAATTAAGGCAACAACTTACCTGTAATTTTTACCAACAAAATAAATCATAAAATATTCTATATTTTTTTTTAGCAAACTCTTTTAACATTTAGATTTTTATTTTTTGCAATTTTCTTCTTTTGTTTATTTTTTGTACTTTTTTTATTTACAAAAGTTTTAGTTTTCATCTTGTAGATATTTTTCTTTAATTTTTCATATTTTTTTTTTTTTAACAAGGACATTTAAAATTTTTGTGATAAATTCTATATTATTTTTACACATTTAGGTAATAAAATCTATTTATATTGCAGTTTATTGGTATGTTAGTGTGTGTGTGTGTATATATAAATGTATTTTATATAGTTTAACTGTACAGAAGCTCTAGTTTATTTGTCTCTCTCCTTTTACATATCACTTACACAATTTCGTTTTTTTTATTTATAAATGATTTATACAAATTATATTTTATACACATACATACACAAAAAAAATACAAAATATTAAATTTACATACAAAGTTTATATTAAAGTTCATGTTTTTCAAACAGATTTACATATAATTTACAAAAGTTTCTTTTATTTTAGATTTTCTCTTGTAAGTTTCTTGAATTACTGAGATTTTTTTACAATGTCTGTTTAAAATGATGTTAGCTCATAAATTAGCATATTTTAAATTTATTCTAAAAAAATTTGTTTTTACTTGGTAACTTATTTCCGTTTTACTAAATTTATATTTCCTATTTACAAAATTTAACTTTTAGCTAATGTCCTTTGGCTTATGGAAAATTTTTGATGAAATTTTGTTTGACAAAATATATATTTAATTAAATATCTTTTTTATAGCTTTAAGTAGCGAAACGTTTATTAAAATGTTTTTTATCATGTTAGAAAAGTTTAGAGAAAATTTATGATAAAAAGTCTAAAAAAAGAAATATTTCTTTAGATATTAAATCTCCTTTGAAGTGATCAAAATCTTGCATTATAATTTTAATAAATATATTTTTTAAAATCTTTTAAATTTATTAACAATTTTTTATAGTAATTTCTTTAATTTAATATATACATTTAGTTAATAAACTACCTACAACAAAATATTATATCTAATATTTTATAATTATTTTTAAAAATATATTTTTTATAAAATTGCTATTGCTATCCTTCCAAGAAATAATGTTTGTCATCATGGAGTTTAATATTTAAACTGAGTTTTCCTCGAGACCCTGTAAATAAATTAAGAATAGCATAAGTAAAAGTTTATAAAAAAAAATAAATTATAATTTAAATAATTAATGAACTGTAAAGGTTTCATAAGTAGGTGCACAGTGGTAATAAGTCAGGAACTTTGAAACCACTAAACCGATTTAGTTTTAAAATTTGGAAGATTCAAAGGAAAAGTAAAGTTTTCATAGTATTATTGGCTAGAGTTTATAGCTGCGCAACAATTATTTTGATACCTTTAAGAATTTAGAAAATATTCAGTTTCAAATTTTTTATATATATATCACTGTAAACTTAATTTGCATTTATTTCTTTTGTTTTATTGAAAGGGTGCTAAACTTTTTAAAATAGTGAATTTTTTTATACATAGTGTAAAAGACTACACAATTTCCTTTAAAATCATATATAACATGACTATTTTCAATATATGATACTTCTCGTAAATCAATATCAAATAAGCAAAACGCAAAAAAAATTTAAAATCTTCATTTTTCTTCTATTTAGGTAGTGCAGTGCTGTGGTGTGCAGTGTGTGGTAAGGCCGTAACAAAAATAACACGATAAAACGAAAGATTTTATAATTTGCAACACTTTGCTAATTTCAAATTAATTTTTAAGAAACGTTGCAAAAACAAAATAGTCATATTATATATCATTTTAAAGGAAATTATGTCTTCTTTAAAACTGTGTATAATCAATTTCACCATTTTAACATTTTTAACACATTTTTTAAAAGAAACAAATGCAAATTGCGTTTACAACGGCATGAATATTTTCTAAATAATTATTAGGTATCAAAATAATTTTTGCACATAATATAAAAAATTTAATGGAGAATTAATATATATAAAAATCAGAAAAATGTATATAGTCGTACTAACGGTCGAAATTTTTATTATTGAAAGTATTTTTAATTACGGAAAATCGTCTACCGTGATTTAATTTATCGGTAGGGTGTTATAATAATTTGCAAAACCTTTAAGAACATATTGAGCTAAATAGCTTAATTCACAGAGATATCGCAATCAATAAACAACTTTTTTAAAGACACCAAAAATTTCAATTTCTCCTCCAAAATTGATAATTTTTGATCACTGCTGCATGTAGGGTAAACGTTCTTTATTTTTCAAAATTACACTCACACGTTTTCTTGAGGTCTTGTCTTTCAGAAAATGTTAAAAATAATTCATCTTTTTTTAGATAAGATTTTTTAAAAATTTAATATATAGTTTTTATTTATTTATTCCCAGGAAAAAACGTTATAGTTCTACAACTTGTTCCAGAACCCATGAAAATAGTCTGTACTTGTTCTACTTTGGCGTTACGATCAATGATTTTGTTTATCTAGTCAGCACCCATTCTATGGAACGATTATAGAACTAGTACTAGAATTAATAAGTGTTATTGGAAACTGCCACATTCAGGAGTAGTTTTATAGAAACGTTAGGTAACGATTTCAGCACAAGTTTTTAATTTTTTTTTCTAACGAAATTTTGGAAATTTTATATACAAGTTTTTTTTAAACAATTCTAGGAAGTCATTCGAGAACCATTAATTTATTATCAGAAGTGATATAGAAGTCATACAGAATAAGTTCTTAAGACCTAGTTGATAACATATATACAGAATGCAATAGTCTGTTAACTGCTATTGAATTTGTGTTAAAAATGTCTTTAAAAATAAAAAACAAGAGAAGAAAGTATAGTCGGTCAAGCTCTACCATATGACACCCTACACCATTGCCTATGTGTACCAAAATTCGGGAAAGAGCCAATTATGGATCTGTACTAACGAATGCTTTCTTTCGCCTTCTATGCGAAAGAAAACTGATTTGAGTTTCTCTAACTCACTTCTATGCGAACAATGAGTCGAAC
>MINK01171958.1:0-40428 GCA_001735545.1 Phormia regina
AAATTACACCAGAAAGGAAGATTTATCGCCTGTGGTTATAAGGGAATGGCAAAATATTTCAAAAGAAACCATTGAATGTTTAATTGCATCTTCAATGCATCGTCGTTGTGAAGCAGTACTTAAAACAAAGGATATTCAACAAAATACTGACTTATGCAAAATTTCAGACCATATTTGTTAAGATAATAAGTTTCCATTGTTTTGTCAGTACCATATTTATGAATAATTTTAATTTTGTTTTGTATTATTAGAATTTAATAATTTATGTTATTAATTTTTGTTTATTTACATAAATAAAAGTATATACAAATTATGTACTTAAACATTTTTTTTAATTTATTTTGAATTTTGTTCCATTTATAAAATATTAGGAAAAGTTTCCATTGTATTGTCAAACACTGTATTTTTCAAAATTAAGAATTCATTAATTTTTTATTTATTTTTTGGTTCTTACACTTTATAGTTTTGCTTGATATAATTTGTAATAATTAATTGGTATTGCTCCTGCTTCACGACCCTCTTAAGACCTCTTATACATATATTAAATATGCTTCTATAAAAGGCACGTTAAATATGTAATATAATTTTTATTAACTAATGGTAATTTTTTGTAGTACGTCCCTATTACTTTTTTCCAAATGAAATTACAACTTCAATGATTGTTTTTTTTATTGCAAATAAATATCAAATAAAAGAGAAAAAGTAAACAAATAATGAAATTCCGTTATTTTAGGAACAGTTAAATAGCGGGACCCAAAAAGAAACTTAATATTAAGTAAGGGCCGTCCCTACTATTTTTTCCAACACTGTTTATATATTTTTTCAAAAATAATGCACCACTTTTTAAAATTTGTATACAAATATTGTCTGAAAAAGCTAAATAATATAAAAATGTGTTTTTATTAAATAAAAGGCAAACAATAGTAGTATTTGAACAGCTTTGTATAATCTTCAAAACCAAATAGCTTATAAAATATTAAATTTGTTTTTAAAAATTTAATTTTAATTAAACACAAAAACAATTCTAGATCATTTAAATCAATACAACATGTACAATTGTATATTTTTCCTTTGAAATTCATCTGAAATTCAGCTGCATTCAAATAATTTTAAAGTTATATAAACATCATATCAACATTATAAACGTAAGCAAATATATGCAATCTAATATTTTTAATTTGAAACGATAAGATAATAAAAATTTAATTATAATTTTATTTTAAATTGTTAAATAATCCATTATACTTTATATGAAGGTATAATTTTTTAAGAATTTAAACAAATTTATTATAGTTTTTTTTTAAGCTGACCTATATTAACATAGTTTTCTATGTAAATATCTCAAAAATGTTTTTTTTTTAATTTCATATTTATTAACATAAACTCTTCTACATTTGCTTTTTTCGAAAACCTATTATGTACATATTTATACTTTGTATACTTTAACAATTAAATTTTCTTAATATTTCTCTTTTATCGAGTTGACTGAATGTTTTTGTAGAATTTTACAAAAACAATACACTCAAAATAATATTCTTAAAAACATGCGCTTATTGTAGATAAGTAAAATAATATTATTAATATTTCACAACGTCAGACATATATTTCTGTTTGTTTCCCTTTTTGGTTTGTGTACGTGTAAAAAAACAATTATTTTATCACGCTCTTGAAACAGTTTGAAACTAAAAAATATCAAACAAAAAGGTCGCTATTAATTGAAACATACATATATTTTTTTTAGCTGGTTCCATTAGTTTATTAATTATGAATAAATGTATGTTTTTTTTTTTTTTTTTTTAATTTCTTTAAAATGAATTCTTGCCACTACATCATATTTATGTTTACAAAAATATTATTAAATGCTGATATCAGTATATTATTGTTATTTGTATTCGACACATTTTATTCTTTACATTGGCACCAAGTGTGTTTTAAACGTTCTTATCAGCGTTTTTAATGCACTTACAATTTTATTATCAGTCTTGTTTTAATATTTACTTGTAACTCGTAACATTTAGATTTTAATTGTATAGAATATACTACATATGTACATATAAATTTATTTACTTATACATTTCATTTATATATTATTTTGTTTAAATAATCAATTGCAAAGAATATTTTTTTACTAAGGTCAAAACATTTCAATATTGTAAGCGTTTTCATTATGTACATACATATGTATGTATGTGTATGCATTTATATAATTTATTTATAGCTTATAGAGTAGTTTTCTTATTCATCATAAGGTAATTTATTAAATTATGTTCGCAACTAAAATTTTGTGGATGTTGAGAGCATGACTCACGTGTTTATTATTATTAGGTAAAATAAGTTTAAATTAGTGTCATAAATCACGTGAACATAATTTAGCATGTTATAGAAATATAAAAAAAATATTATGTATTTAGTTATTTAACCATTTAAAATATTAGTAACTTGGGTATATAATGCCAACATTCATAAATAAAATGTATATCAGCTTGATTAGCTGAAATAATGCACTTATCAATATGTTTAATAATTTAATTGTTATTAACACACACTACTAGTGACTATGTAATTATAAATCATTTAATTATTAAAGAGTTCTTTAATGTCTAGATGTTAAAAATCGAGAATAATATATTTTTTGGTCTTCTTATTGAAATTTTCAAATATGCATATGTAAATCATTTAGCAAAACAATTCTTAATTTCATTTGATACTTTAATCTTTTTCTTCTTATAAAAATATGATATTAATGAAAAAATTTCTTAAATATTTTACAGCATAAAATTGATATGGTGGCTCATTTTGCCGCTCTAAAAGCTGTTGGTGAATCATGTCGCATTCCATTGCAATATTATCATAACAACATGACTGGCACCAATGTGTTGCTGGAGGCCATGGCTGACAATAATGTTTTTAAATTCGTTTATAGTTCTAGTGCTACCGTATATGGCGAACCACAATTTCTACCAGTTACAGAACAACATCCAACTGGTAATTGTACTAGTCCCTATGGTAAAACTAAATATTTTACAGAAGAAATTCTAAAAGATTTATGTAAATCTGATAAGGTAAATCTTAATAAAAAAAGAAATGATGAGAAATAATAATATAAGTTTTTCTTTTTTAGCGTTGGGCAGTTGTTTCTTTACGTTACTTCAATCCTGTTGGTGCACATCCTTCTGGACGCATTGGTGAAGATCCAAATGGTGAACCAAATAATTTAATGCCATACATAGCTCAGGTAGCTGTTGGTAGACGTGATTGTTTACAAGTTTATGGTACCGATTTCCCTACTAAAGATGGTACTGGCGTACGTGACTATATACACATTGTTGACTTAGCCGAAGGTCATGTTAAAGCCTTAGATAAACTTCGTAATATAGCAGAAACTGGTTTCTTTGCATATAATCTTGGCACTGGTGTAGGATATTCCGTATTAGAAATGGTTCATGCTTTTGAAAAGGCTTCGGGTCGTAAAATTAATCATAAACTTGTTGAGAGACGTGCTGGTGATGTGGCCACGTGCTTTGCAGACGCTTCCTTGGCTGAAAAAGTTTTAGGTTGGAAAGCTACTCGTGGTATTGATGAAATGTGTGCTGATACATGGCGTTGGCAAAGCAATAATCCCAATGGTTATGCAGTAAAATGATTTAAATTATTAACAATTGCATTTCTTAAATTTATTATTTGATAACAAAACATTCTTGAAATCATGTATTTTTATTGTTTATTCAATTAACTATGTGTGTGTGTGTCTGTACGTACGTATGTATATGTGAGTGTACATAAGTAGTGGTATTTCTTGCCTTGTTGTCGCAGCTTCTGTTGATGATAGAAACGATGCTCGCCTATGTACACACAAATTTGCAATACAATATTATATTATTGATGTTGTGTTTGTTTTGTTTATTTTTTATTTTGCTTTAAAGTACACAAATTAGTCATTGTTTAACTAAAAATTCTTATATATATGTGTATGCATTTTACTTTATTATATCTTTATATTCTTTAAAAGCATTTTTTTCCATCTAACAAATTTGTTTTGTTCCTTTATTTCTTTTTTTAGTTTTTAGTTAAACTTATCTTTATGCAGAAAATCCATAAATATATAGTTCAATTATAAAAATCAAATGTATTTAAGCATTACTTAACATATACTACTATAAATTATATTATTACGTGTATTACCTATGTAAAAAATTATTGTATAAAAAATATTTTATGCAAATAAAATGTGTAAAAGATATCTAAACATCATTTTGCAATTTTTATTATTATTATTATTTAATTTTAAATTTACACTTTCAATGGACTAAAGCATGGAAGACACATAAATACTCTGCTCATCCAAGTTACACAAATTTAGCTATATAAAAGATTATTTAATTTTTTTTCTTGATCGCAAACGCTTCTGCAATAATATATGACGCTAACACTAACTAACGGTATATCACAGAAGTGAAAATGTTCGTATAGTCATATTTATAACGTTTTCATTTTGCTTTTCAGCTCTAATATGTTCTAGCAATTTTGAAAAATATTGCAACGCATAACATAAAATAAAAAAATGATCAAATTTCATGCCAAAATATGATATTGCCTGGAAATATGCTGTCAAATTTAATAATCTAAAGTTAAATTTAAATGCTTAGCTTAAAATATACAAAAATAAATGTTAAAATACTTTAACTTGTTAAAGGATGTATTTTTAAAACCTAAATTTTATTTATACGAAGTTTAAAAAATATTTTTCATTTACTTTATGATCAACCTGGTGGTAGTATATTTTATCTAAAATGTGTTGGGGAATTTATGTGTCTTGCAAGAAATTCACATTTAACCACTACTAGATATAACTGTCATAATTTTTGACGAATTTTTATTTAAAAATGTAAGGGATTTTTTGAACACAAAACTTTTTCCATAATAACACCGTGTAACAATTTCCCAAAAATATGTGACATATTAAAAATCGATGTGTCACACTAGAGCCCACACATAATAAAACTGCAATGTTAAGAAAAAGTTCTTGATGTATGTTTATGTTAAACAATCATAAAATTGAAGACCATAACATAACACTTAGAGCTATTTCTTCACGTGATTCTCAATAAGAAATAGTTTTCTGTGAATATCAAATTGAAAATCAATACAGTTCTTATTTAAAATTTAAAAAGCAATTTTAAAGTAAAAAGAGCATATGTTTTCTTATACTACTCTGTTAGTTACCAATTTATATTCACAAAGTTATTAAAATACATTTTTTGTAATCTCTTAAAATATGCAAATCAATAATTTATTTTACAAATTTTCCTATATTATTAAAAACTTAAAAATATATACTGTACATACTACATTGTACATCTACAATTTTATTTCAACCATTTAAGATAGCAAATATTTACGCCCATATAATTGAGCCTTCTTCTCAAACATGGGCGATTTAATGGGGGTATTAACTTTATAAAATGAATTCATGGAATATTTCACATAGGTTTCATAAATTTCGTTAAAGAAATTTTTGATACCCTCATCGTTCTTATTGTTGTGCACAATAAGAAAACGTATCTGGCTGGCTGTAACAAAGGCCGATACAAACCATTGATTAAAACGATCTATTGATTTTAAATGCATATTTGGAGTTTTCCATTTATGTTCATCCACCAAATCCAATGCTGCATGAGCTATAAATTGGGATAAATGACGATGATCTTCTTTCTGTAAGAAA
The DNA here is from genome assembly GCA_001735545.1 of Phormia regina. Lineage (NCBI taxonomy): Eukaryota > Metazoa > Arthropoda > Insecta > Diptera > Calliphoridae > Phormia > Phormia regina. The sequence continues at coordinate 5,723 of MINK01171958.1, forward strand.
ATGTTAATTTAGAAAAACAATCATATGTAAAGTATAATCCTATAGGAAAAAATAAATATTACACTTACTCGCATTTCTTTACTAACTGAAGTGAATTCCATTTCAAATATGGGATTATCATTATGGCCCACAATAACAAAGTAATAAGTGGGCATAGTGACCTCTTTAAACATTTATTTTATTCGATAAACTTGTACAGAAAAATAAAATAATTTACAAAATTTGTCGATGACGACAAACAAATATTTTGTTTACTTTTTCCGAACAGCTGTGATTAGCCTAAAGTGTTGCCAGATTGTCGTAAAATTAAAATCGCCATATAAATGATAGATCATAGAAATAAATTATACTAAATTAATCCATTAAATAAAGTAACTTAAAAATTATTAAACTAATCGGTACTCATTTACCTCTCTAACTTGCTTAAAATCGTAAATATTTCCTATTCTATTTATCCGATTGAAAACATTAAAGTATCGCATATATAAAAATAAATATGGTTTGTAAACACAACTTTTTTAAATATTTTGTAATTTTTAGAGCTCAACTTTTATAACAACGAATTTTCTAATGCGAGTATCTTAGGAAAATTCGATTTTCAAAGCCCAAAAATATTTAATTGCGATCAAACATTTTTACATCAATATTATCACCAATAAAGGTGCTATCAATAGCAAAAAAATCAAAGAAATCGGAGTTGAGATAGGAAGGTATATTTATGCCAGCAGATCTAGTCAAAAAAAAAACATTTTTTTTTTGAGAATAATTTTTAAAGGTAATGAAATCTCACAAATTTCTATGACTAATTTTAAACTATTTGGTATTGTATTTAAAATAGTTTTATTTTACCCACTCAAGACCAACTTTTTAGTCTGATTCGGATAACGCTATTCATAACAGACGGAACAACCAGTAGTGTTGGGCTAAATCGAACTAAATAGTTCATTTTATCGATCAAAGTTAAAATTATGGTTGCATTAGTTTTATAACTAACACAGTATTTAATAAATAAAAAAAGTATCGGAAAAATTTCTTAAATCTATAGGCTACTGTGTATATCTATGTGAAAAGAATTCCATTCGAAATTATTAATAAAACAGATATTAGAAAATGTCTTATAAAATTTCTTTTGTAAATGCCCATTTAAAAGCTCAATTTTCATTTAATAAAATAGTTGTCATCATTATCGCAAGATTAAATTAGAAAATCGCCCAATTCTCTTCGTCTATTTCGCAGCGAAGAACCAAGCCGATAAAAATTTACCTCGACGGCGCAAATATGTAGCACAGTGGAGCTAAACGCAAAAATTTTGGTCTTATCTTGTTCGCACTTTGAAAAAAAAAAAAAAAAAATGTGCGCACATACATTAGGATAGTGTGTAGCACGGCATAATTATATATTTATATTTAATATATACATACGAATATTTTTCGAATGATTTTCATATATGTTATTCTTCGCGTAGTATGTCGTAGTCATCGAGAACAGTGGGTGACAATATATTGAGCTTACTGTGAAATTTGCTGGGATAAGTTTTTTTTCTAAGATCAAATATATTTTTGATTATATTTAGTGCAATTTTTACCATGATCCCGCAGCTATATATGCATAGCATTAAATCATAGATTTCCATCTAAAATGCTGAAATCTTAAGTTCGACTCTCCACTCATTCGACCATAGAATTTTTGGAAATATTTAGAATTATATAACTTGTACATAAGAATATGCAGAAATTTCCCTTGGATAAAAAAACGAATGATGCAATGAAAATGGGAATCCAGTAAATGCACAGAAATTGTAAAGTTTATATTTTTAACTGAATATTTAAAAAATAAAATTAGGTTTTTTCTGATGACACAAAAACATAGATTTTTCTCAATGTTTTACATCAAAAGTTAAAACCAAAAATGTTTTTCGGTCCAAAACCTTTGATTATATTAGCCTGTTTGATAAATAAAATTGAAAAATGGCTGTATAAAATAGCTTATTTTATTTTAGTGTCGGAGTTTGGTTTGTTTGTTTTATGTTTACAAATATTTTTTCCAATGTATTTTACTCCACGATAGAGGTGTAAAAAGTTGGTTTGTTGTATTTATTGCTTCGACGATTATACCTGTTTATTTACCCTGATTTTAATGTTCGACGCTCCTAATTGTATCGGCGGCTTACCTTGAGCAGGCTTAGTCATTTAAACCGGTAATGTTGGCGGCGGCTACTACTTCAAAAATAAAGCATTGGCGGCTGGCCGCCGATTTTGAGCCTGTCGGCTTTGTTCTCTGTTTCACAGTTTTAATATCGTTCAAAAACATTCTAGATCTAAAAAATTAGAAACATAGGATAACACGTTAATAAAAAAATCCAGAAATTTTTTTAAAATTGTTTAAGAAAGAAATTAAAATGCACATTTTGGATTTGCCAAATGTGATGTTAATCGAAATTTTCGAGTATCTTAGTTACGATGAAGTATCTAAAAAAAGATTGGTGAGTTGAACAAGAAAACAAAGAAAAAAGTGAATTTAGCCCCCTAATTAATGTAAACAAATAAATTAATGTTTTGTTTAAAAAAGGTATGTCGACGTTTTGACCAAATTGCCCAGCAAGTTCTTAATGGAGGCTTTAATAAGGTCATAAAACAACATAATATTAGCTTTAAACGCATCAAAGCTTTACTGCCAAGAAGGGAGTCAGAGAGACGGTAAATGAAGGACGACAATTATTGTTATATACAATTTTTTTGTTTTTCATTCAGGGTCAATATTTGTTTTTGTATATATTTTATCAGAAATCACTGTTTAGCACGTCATGCCGATATACTAACTTCTATTGAGACAAGGATTTCGATGCTTTCTATGACGTATACTAAATATATGGACTTGAATTTGTGCTGTTTTATACCGGGTCGAGTGCTAGATGAAATCTTTCGCATTTTACGTTTGATATCGAAAACGAATAAACCATTGAGACCTCATGAGGTTTTACAGGAGTTACGTGATATTTCATCGATGGCCATTGAGCATTTTGATGAAAAGATTGCCAACAATCTAAAGAAAACTTTCGCCGATTCTAGTAAAATTTGTGGTAGCAGTAGTTATTGTGCAGACACTAGACGATTAGCAGCAACTAGTGGTTTGGGTAATATATCGTTCAGTGGCATGGGGACTTCAGCTCCCACAACATTAAATAGTGCCGCTGTATCTATATACGGTAATAATTCATATGTTCTGGAACCTCTTACACAACGTTTAGGTTTTATTGGCGAACGTCTAAGTGGAAATACACTAAAAACTACTTTAAGAGACAGCGAACCTCTGCAGACTCCTTCGACATCTGCAGGAATTTTGGAACATTATCAACACCCTGTTGGAGGCTGCCCAGAAGCTCGCACAACAATAATGTATTGTAAAAAGATGGAAGCAGAATACAAGAAGGGAATTGTCAAGGTATTTATAATTTTAAGGACTAGATGATTAAAAAAATTTTACCTTGGTATGTTTTTGGTTTTTTATTTACAGATGCATCGTCGTATGCAGCAAGTACAAAATCTACAAAATAAACGATTGCAACAAACTTTAAGCTCCGTTGCTGAATTAAACGTACAAATTGTAGAATTAAAAAAACGTTTGGAAGACGTTGATGCTAAAAATCGCGAAATTTCCGCCAATATAAGGCACATTAGTGGTGGTGAACCCGGGAAAACTGAAAAAATAAATGCTACAACCGTTAAAATTGAAGGTAGTGATGATGCTAAAGTTGAAACTTCATCGACATGTGCTAGCACAAGTAGTTCAGTAGCACAAACATCAGAACATAATTCAAATAAAAGACGTATCGATGTAGATGATCAATTAACCTCCAATACGAAAGGAACGACAAATGAAAAATCTGAAGATGACTGTGATCTACAAGTGAAAAAGCCCAAACTGCAATCTTAATTTTGTCAAAAATCAAAGTATTTACTTAATTCTAGTGTTGTTGCTTTCGCTATATCATCAAACAATCAATTCTTTTAGATATAATTCTTCATACGCATACATTACTTTATTAAATGTATTTAATTTTCTTTTTTAATATTTAAAATTACAGATATATTTTATAAAAAAAATATATGATATAATCGTTAGCTGAAATGAAAAACTACGAAATCACTGAACTACCATCTAAACTTAAAAAAAAAAGATTACAAAACTTCATTTGAGATCTACTATCAAAATTAACGAATACATATAGCTTGGAATTTAAAAGCTGCAGTTTTGTATTTCACCTAACGATATAAAAATATGTTCTATAGGAATATAGGTACACATTTCGAATTACTACATTATGAATTATTTTATGAATATAACATTAAAATTTTTCTTTTTTTAGAAAAAAAAATTGCAGAATAAAATTTTTTTATAATCGACATGTATTTTATTTTCGCAGGGTTTTTTAATGATTTCTTTCTTTGAAGTTGCTATGTAAATCCTTTTGCATTTAAGTACATAAATTTTTATTGTGAATTTTTTTTAAATATTTTTGACCAAAAGTAACAAATCGGAAAAAATTTAAATAAATTTGAACAATTTTCATATTTTTACACAGTTTGCTTATCTACACCTCTTGCCTAAAACGTAAATATTTTCTTTGTGAATCTTAGTTTTTTTTTTTTGCATTATACTGAAATGTATTAGGGGTTGTTAACTACAAACTGTTAAGTGTTTATATTCTAGCAATATTGTTGTTGTTTGTCATTCAATTGTACTTGTGTAGTTGTAGATTCTGCACCTTTTAAACTAACATGTGATAGGCATGATATGCATTTGTGTTGTTATCAGAATTACGTCTTTGAAATCACCACAACAGCAGTATCCATATTATTTTAGCGCATTCCCGCAACACCTGGTACTACGTACCGGAATTACCCAAACTCTTGAACAAAATCTGGAATAATGTTATTTCGGCACTGTTTCTCTGAATTATTTTCGTCCCTGTGGACGAAAATAATTCAGAAGGACATGGCTGCAATATTGCAGCCATGTCCTTCTAGCTAAGGGGCAACTCTTGCTTTGGCTGATGTTACCTCAGGAACTGGTTCGGATTAAGTCATTAAAGGGAGTGGTTGTACCACTACCTTGTTACCAACGTCAAAAAAAATCTAGTAACAGCTGATTCAAACAGAGCTCTTATCTATTAGATCTGCCTATAATATGTAGGCTTAACAATAAGTGTTTAAATCTTACAACTAAAATATCACTTCATAACAAAAAATCAATTAATAAATTGGTAGATCGGTTCTTCGAAGCCTTGATGTTTTCGTTCTGGTAAGCAGTCTTGCCAGTGAGTTAGCGTGAAGTTGTAGTTTTAAGAGTATCTTTCACGAATTTTTACAAGTTCTTCTTTGACCAATGGTATATCGAAATCTTAACTGGTATTACTTTTTTCCCCTTATTTGGTTTCCATACGTCCGAATTGGTTTAAGAGGCAAATGTTATATTCTGTTTTGTGATTAGGGTGATCGATTATTCGACTTTTTGGAAAAACCGGTTTTCGAATAGTTGGTATTTGGAAACAACCGGTTGCACGGTCGGACATTGTTATATCGATTTAAAGCCAATTTGTACAAATTAAGGTGGGTCTTAGATCAATATTTTCGGATGTTATAAACATCAGCACAAACGCATAATACCCTCCCCACCTTTGTTGGTAAAGGGTATAAACATTTTAAGAAAATAATCATCAAAAATGATATTTCACTTTTATCTAGCATAAACAGAAACCATGGATTAATATGAGAAAAAGCCAGAATCAATTTTACTGAAGCGGTGCACCGCGATGTTACAATAAATAAAACTAATTCCATTCAGGATAATTATTACTAATTTATATATTTATCTTACAGAATTAATTTCGTTTTAACCTTAAACAATATTTTTAAAAAATTAGAAATAATACTTCATGAATATTTCAAAAAAATATTCACAAATTTCAATTTAAATATCTGTATTTAGTATGTGTTTTTTGAAATAAAAAGCTATTTTTTTTAAACCGGTGTTTTGTGTTTAAAAAAAACCGGTCTATTTGACATTCGAAAACATTTTGAAAAAAACCAACAGCACATTGGCTGAAAAACCGCATCGATCACCCTAGTACGGATGTGAAAGGCTATATTATGGGTACGGATGTGAAAGGCGGAATTGGTCAGATTGAACATTGGTAAAATATAGTCTAGTGGTCACTGAGGGAACATTAGGTGGTGTGATTATGTTGGGTACCACGTCACTGCAATATATCTAGTAATGTAGTGGCTGATGAATTGGTAAGGTTCAGCGATGCATGTTTCGGAGAGTGAAACGAATTTGAAACCCCCTCTTGATTTCGGGAAGATCAATTAATGGATCCCGGTTAAGGTCCATCAGGCTGTGAGGTATCGGGGCTGATATGGCCGACGCTCAACAGGGCACACCTAAGTACTCTTCCGACCTTGAGTGGGAAAATTCTTAGAACCATGATAGGTGTTATAACAATTCCGATTTTATAGAATGTGTGAGGAAGTTAAAGAGACCGAGTCGATTGAACATATTATTCTGTCCACGATTACAGCATCGCAGGATGAAATGGATAGGCAGACAATTTCCAGACCGGTTCCGTTATGGGAATTGGGTGGCTCAATGGGCGTTAGGGTATACCCCTAATAACTTCTTTAGTTTCTTCTTATTACTATTTTATAAAAAATTCCTTTTACTATCTTCTTTTTTATATTGACGGTGTTAATGTAACTTTCACACACTTACCACGCTTCCAGTTACATAGTGTATCCATCTTTCCTGCCATTTTTCTAGTGTGTTAGCTCTAGCACTATTTTGCTTACCAGACTCTTGTAATCATTGGTCTGCTGTATTCCCGTTATTAGCGGAACTGTTTATATAAATCCTTCTTTTCTTTTATTAGATCTATTGTTGGCAGACCACCTATTACTAACGAAGGCGATGTCGGTAGGGCACGAAAAGCCAATACAATTCTGATAGCTTTCACACTATCACCGCAAACATCGAATTGTACGACCAAGCAACCCTATAAGCTCTATTATACAATAATTAAGTTGCATTATCCAATATGAAAATTGTTTATTGCATCAAAAATACTTGTTTTTGAGTTTTTTGAATCAAGGTGGAAAATCTGCCTTAAGGCTTATTTCAAACGCATCAGAAAAAGTATTGACTTTCATAAATTCTACTCTAGAAAACAATAATGTTCTTTCAAAAAGATATAGAAATAGTTCTGGAAACTTGTGAACCGTTGGAAATTTCGCAATAAAAATTGGGAGTAAGATTTACAAAATCAGAAGGATAGTTTTCAAAAAGATAGAAATAATTTTGTAACTTCTGAAGAAATATATATATTCGAGCTTTTGCTAGTTGTCTTGCAAGTGGCTTTGGATGACTATGTAATTTTACATTATATTTTGCTTTAAATTTTCTGAACTTGTTTGTCACAAAGGGTACATCTAAATCCTTATGGATGTTTTCGTTTCTTATATACCAGGGGGCACTCGTCATGGTTCTAAGAATTTTTGATTGGGCCCTCTATATAAGATCAAAACTCGTATTGCTGGCTCTCCCCACAATTGGATGCCATATATCCAAATTGGTTTTAAAATGGTTTTATACAGGATGAATTTCGACTGCCTACTTATTAATCAATGAAGGTTGAACGTTTTTAATTTCATACTCTCTTGGATTCTATATGACGGTGCCATGTAAGTCGCCTATCCAAATAAATACCATGGTATGTGACATTATCAGACTGCTTGTTATCCAAGTCTCCACATGTTTAAGATAAGCATCTACTTTATTAGATATAGCTTCATGTAAACTCATGAAGCTATATTATCAGAAAATATAGAAATTGTCAGTTCATCACATATTAGCAAGTAAGATGTGTAGATTAAATATAGAATAAGCCCTAGAACACTACTCTATGGCTCACCTGCGTTTACTTAAAATTCTTCACCCTAAATGATCGGTCACATAGATATGACTCAAACAATTTATGGGTATTTTATCTATAAAACCTTTATACAATACTTTGTGCCCAGTGCTTAATGTAACCAAAGGAGCTGCGAACAAGTTTTCGTTCTCCCCCGTCAGAGAAGAAAATACGAACCAGCTTTCGGTTTCCGGAACTGAGACTCCAGCCCAACAGGGCAAAAAACAGTCCCAAGGGCACGAAACACCCACCAGGAGGGACTTTTTAAGACGGCGCGCCGCCGAACGCTTTCTGAATCAGTTGGGAAAAAAGCCCGCCGAATCTCTCACTGCAGAGGAACTTGTTTCTCTAAATTGGGCAAAATCATTAATGGCTGAATTGCAGCGAAACCCCCTCCCAATTTCGAAAGACGGGCCTAAACGGCAACGTTCTGAGGAGAAGGCACAGCCGCAAAGACAACATCCCGGGGCCAAGCGTCCAAAGCCCTACAACCCTATGGACAAATCGTACTCATTCGATTAGAAAACCCTGAAATTTTAAGCTGCTACACGCTACGAGGTCAAGTAAGATTCAATCTTTTATAGTAGCAGTATCTTTATTCTTTCTGATCATCACTGAAGATACTGTAGTCGCGTCCTTGGAGACAAGTGCTATCTATATTGTCTCCAGCTATATGGCCCATGACCACAGCGACCTACCACCAAACAATAAGGTTCGGGAGATAACCAAGGCGGCTAAGAGGAACAACACCATCATGCTTCCTTCTATTTGCTTGGTGAAGCAAATAGAAGGGAGGTTCTTGATATTACGCTAATTAGTACTAGGTACTCTCATATGATTAGGGACTGGAGGGTCTCCAATGACTGTTCCTTCTCTGATCACATATATTAATGTCAACATTGAAGTCGGTTTACCCGGGGTTAAATACTTTCAGAATAGGAGGAAGACAAACTGGCTGAATAATGTAGCATTCTGACCCAACTACTTCCTAATCCCCCAACCACCAACGGTTGCGAGGATATTGAGTCCTGTGTTGAAACGCTGACAAATGTTTTTGATACAGCGACTTCTGTTGCGTGCAGACCTAAGATCTGTAAAGGTAGGAGTAAACCACACTGGTGGAACTCCGAGATTGGCGAGACTTGTAAAGAATGTCGCCGTTTATTTAATGAGGAAAAAAGGCTAGGTAACTGGTCTACCTATAAGTCCTCAGTAAATAAGTTTAAAAACCAGATAAGAAATGCGAAACGCAAATCCGGAAGGCTTTCTATAGCGGCGTAAAAAGTCACTCCGAGACTAATAGTCTTCGTGAAATTCTGGCATCATCACCTGCTGTCCCAAGTTTCATTCAGAAACCCTGTGGCGGTTGGACAACTAGCGGCCAAGAGACTTTGGATGTTTTAACCTTCAGCAGCCCCACATGACGTTTCGGTTCCTATAAGGGATAGTGAACTGAAATGGGCTCTGAAAAGTTTTGGCCCATATAAATTCCCATGCCCAGATGGCATTATACCTGCTGATTTGCAATATAATAGTCCCTTGGCTAATTCGGATATACTCGTGCTCTTAGACTTCAGACCTATCAGTCTGTCATCCTTCCTCTTGCAACCATTGGAAAGGTTGATTGATCTTTATCTACGTACTGCAATCAACCCTAACCTATTATCAGCGTCTCAACATGCCTATATATAAAGTTAGTTCCGTCGAGACTGCATTACACTCGCTTGTAGAGCATGTTCTATGCTCTACAAGCGAGTTTGTATTAGAAGTCTTCCTCGACATAGAGGAAGCTTGAAAGGCTGAATATTAATCAGTCACTAATCAGCCACATATGGAGACTTCTAACGAACAGGGTTATAATATCCAGGGTAGCTAATAGGGGTACTCCCCAAGGAGGAGTTTTATCTCCTCTTCTTTGGAATATCGCCGTAAACCCACTACTTAGGGAACTAGATTCTCCGAAGTTCAAGTCTGCCACTTATGCGGACGATGTCACAACGCCTGCAAACTGCTCTGAGCCTACTTAATGTATGGAGCACAAACAGTGGACTCAGTGTGAATCCAGAAAAAACTGAACTGGTTCTCTTCTCTAGAAGATACAAGATTCCATCTTTCCCATTACCTCGCCTAAATGGTGTTGAATTGAAGGAGTTTTTTAGGTTTTAAAACAGTTTCAAAAAATCCCTTTTTTGGAGAGTTTTTATTTTGAGATCCCCTTTTTTGGACACTTTTTGAAAATTCTCAACGGTAACGCTGATAGGCGCGTTTCTTTGCTCTATAGCTTCAGAGAAAATGGAAAACAACGTAACATCACTTTTCATAAATTTACTGGAGACACAAAAATGTCCCACAATCAAGATTTTTGGGTTATTACATCCTTAAAGCCTTATATATGAAGAATATTTGTTTATAAAATATTTTTGAAGTTATGTGGTTTACGTTTTTCAAGATTTCAATTTTGTGAAGCCAAAATAATGTAACATCAATACAAATTTTAGCAAAAATTGTAATAAAAATATTTCTGATAACTTTTACTCCAAAATTTTAATATTTTTATTAATTTGCAATCTATATTTGCGAAAAAGAAAAAAAAAACTTTTTTAATTTTTTAATAAATTTGTTATTTTGACAAAAGAAAATCAATACATTTTTTAATAATGTCGTTATTTTTTGAGCTATAAGTCCGAAATTTGTGACCACACATAGTTTGGAAATATAAACTATATTTCATAAAAAAAGAAAACAAATTTAAAAATGTTGATATTACGTTGTTTTGCACTTTCGGTGATGATATGTAAGGTTAACATCATCGTCACGATTTTAATAAAAAAAGACAAGTTATGAAAGATATTTTCCACGGATTAAGATTCTGTACAGGTACATTCCTTCTAATATTAATATATAAAAGTGCTCTCATAATGCTGTTGCCATCATGAAGATCGATATCAGAACATATGATGATATTTTTTTGATAGGGTATTTTATTGAGAACAAACATCTATTGATATTTATGTTGAAATATTTTATTTAAGAATTTTTATATTTGATTTTTATTGTTGCACATTTGTTAATATCTACATTCTATAATAATACATCGATATATATATATTTATATATATAGATATGGAAATAAAGTTAACAAAAAAGAAATATATATTTATGTTTATAATTAATTGAAAAATACAAGTTTAAAAGATAAAAAATAATAAAACATAAGTAGATATCCATTCAAACAATGACAAAGTTATGGGTAAACCAAAATTAATATTAAAAGAACATAAAATACTCTTAGTAGTTTTAAAAACTACTTTATTAATTTGTATAAAGATTAATGGGAATAACATGAAAATAAAAATATACTTTTATAAGGAATCCACATTTAAGAAGAAAAAAAAAATATATATAATATATTAGATCATTTCATTAAACAAATAAAAAAAAATGAGGTCATTATAAAATTATGGTCTGCCATACTTATAAAACTAGTTTTTGTTTTTGCTTTGTATTATAATTATTTGTTTTACATTTGTTTTTTTTTTTTAAGGATTAATACAAATCTAATGCTAGTTTATAATTCTAACAAATCAATATAGGCTGTTTTTTCTTATGTTTTTTTTTTTTTTTTTATCATTCAATGCAAAATTCTCAAACATTAAATATAAATTGAATTATCTTTGTTCTCTAACAGTAAATATGTTATTTAAAAAATGAGAAGCTTATCTACCATATATTGTTTATTTGTTATAGTTAGTACATATTATTAAGTGTTTATTATTTAGCAAAAGAAATAAAATGTATTTTTATTTCACTGTTATATAAAAAAGAAGGAATTTGAAATTTTGCCATTATTTATAGTAAAATTGCAATAACTTTATTATTTCTGGAATATTTATTTATTAAATATATAGAATTTCTATGTATTCATATATTGCAATACAGTATTTACAAGAACAACATTGATGGTGTAGCGTTGTCTTATGTACAGTTGCTCAAAGCGAAATTAGAATAGTAAACGAAAATGTTTTGATGCTTTTTAGCTTAAAATTAAAAGAATTCATCAGATGTAAATTAATTTAATAATATTGAATAAAAAAAAACTGTATTTTCTCATTAGAAAATATAATTGAATATGACTTAGGATTAATAATCAATCAATCCATTTAACTTTTTATACCAAAGGTGGTTGGGGTATTATTTTCTTATAAGTTTGTTTGTTAATACATTTAAAGATGCAATATAAACATATGTATATTGATCAAAGAATTTAACTGAATGCTAAAGTTCAAATTAAAATATGTAAATAAAAGTAATGTTTAAATTCATAAACAAACACATTATATGTTACTCTGTAGTATAAGAGTTTCGCTTTCATCAACTGTATTTATAGAAATGTGAACATTTTGCCACATTTTAACTTTATTGTAAAGTTTAATTTAATTGCATTTTATTTGCACAAGAGAGCAATAAAATACATTTTATAAATATTTCTTTTTCTTTCTCTTTTTTGAAGAAATTTTAGAATTATACAACTATTTTTGTTTCTTACCAGTTACTGCACGTTTCTGTTGGATTTTATCTTTAAGATTCTTAATGAGGTTCTCAATATCATCAATATTATAGGCATAAATAAGCTTACATTGTTTGGCTTGTATATTGCCATTATTGAGATTTTTCAAAGCATGTTGAAGGCAATAGACGTTACCCTCATCAGTGCGCACCATTGAAATGTAAAGATTTGCACGGCAAAGATCACATTCACTTTCAATGGATTTATGTGGGGGTTGTTGTTGTTTTTTGCCTTTACCACTCTTTTCATTACCAACTTTTTCAGTGGATGTTACACCAGCAGCCTGTAAGTGAAGCAAATAATAAAAAAATATTGAGAAATAATTATTTGGTATTGTTATAAATTAAAAAAAACAAATCATTATATACTCCTTGAATATAGGCGAACAAATGACACAACCTTTCTGATAGAGAAAGAAAAACTACGTGTTTTTTTATTTAAAAACATATATAATGTCTTCAACATATATCAAAGTTTTGGTTCAATTATGATAAAAATATTTTGAAAATGTTCGAAAATTTAAGATTTTACAAAAATAATGTTGACACTACGTCCTCATGAATACGCACCTTAAGTTGTTCTCTGGCTGCGGTTTCCTTTTCAAAGACCTCTTGTAGCATTGGTAACATCTGTTGTAGAGTGTCAGGTGTAACACGCTGATCATAACCTAAGGCAAAAAGTAATTGTTCTAATGAGAACATAGCGGGTTCACAGCTGTCGTGAATATCCTAAAGAAAGTAAAAATAAATAATTATTTGTATAAAATAAGAAGCAAAATATATTATACAAAAACTTACTCTAAAGTCGTCTTTAGCTAAATCTAACCAAGAAGATGTTGCGAAATATACACTCTCCGATACTACATAGCCAGTAGCTAAACTTGATGTATAGGCTCGGGGAAATACTACGATAAACTCTCCAGGTTTCTGCTCAATGCGACATAAGGACACTCCTCGGTCGGTAAGCATATGTGGAGGTACCATAACAGTATCACAGGGTAACCAAATTGTTTTATTTTGACAGTGCGTAGGAATGAGTGAGGTTAGAGCAGCCCTAAAATTGGCACTTTGATCATCTGGTATACCGTACCACAGTTTAGAGGCACCGGTATGCAAATATTCAATCCATGATAAACCGTGAGGATCCCGGTACCAACAACAGGCCGAGAAAAGCATACCGACATGAAGCGTTGGTACTGTCACACCCATGACAGGTCCCAATGAGCGCAGCACCGATCCAGTGTTATTCGTAAGCACTTTTAAATTCCACGGGTGCCTGGCGTAATTTGATCCCTTGCCTTTTGGTCCTGGACTTGGAAAACCAAAGCCCCATCCAGAGGAATCAATAGAACCGGAATGTACACATACATGACTATCACGAACGGCCACATGTCGCCAAAATTCTGCTTCAACTTCATTAACTGTAGGCTCTGTATTTTTAAACCATAGAGCCATTGTGTTTCGTGCAATACGATAAAATTGACTCAATGGCATACTGCGCCCTTTCACAATACATTCCATTGATACACCATCCACCTCTTCTTCAGACTCTTCTTCGTCGTTTTCTGACGATACATCGTCTTCTTCGTTGGAAACGCTTTCAGTATTAACAAAACGATCAGCGTTGCGTCTAGCACGTGCTTCGCGTTTCGCCCAATCAGCTTCCACTTCATCGAACAGTTTTTGCCGTTCTGCTGGCGAGAGTGTGTCATATGGAAGCAAATATTTGCAATATATATCATCCAATTTAGTCACGCGATCCTGCGCCAATTTAGGAATGCACATTTCTTCAGCCACACGAGCCCATTTTTTCTTTTCAATAACTTCCTTTAGGCCGCCCAGCTCTTGGACAGTGTGATATAGGCGTGGTAAATCTACTTCCATTCCACCTATCCAAGGTGGATGATTCATCACGATACTTTGAGTAGTTAAGTACTTTTTAATTGCACTTAACTCTTTTGCACTAGGACCCCATCGGTGCAACAATTTGTGTACGTATTGATTATAGGCGGTGAAACGCATTTCATCAGATATGCGGCATTCGGGTTTAAAAGAAGCTGGCGGTATAATTTTGCAGATCCCAAATCTAGCTGCAATGGGTGTTATGCGCTCTATAAATTCTATTGGATCTGCAAACTCTTTTTCTGAAGGCCTAAAAATTGGAGCTTCCACCATTTGTGTGGGGTCATCATGGCGGGGAAAGGCTGTATTATTTGCCATTTTTATGGGCGTATCATCTTTGAACTTTTTATTTGATCCATGACCAGCTGTGCCGCTTCCTGAAGCACCTGCAGCAGCAGCTGCGTTTCGTGACTTTACTGAGCCAGAAAACAGAGATGAGTTCGAATTGACACGCTGTAATCCACCGCCTCCGCCACCACCTCCGCCAGCAGAAGATGTTGATGGACCCTGAGTAGCAGAATCTCCTTTGAATCGTGGTTGTACTGTACCAATAGGTACATTTTTCAAACTATTCGAACAAGAGTTTGCAGCCGCTGCAGCTGCGGCAGATGTCGATGCTCCTGATCCTTTTTTATCACTTGTCATCAAATTTTTAACAATATCTGAGACGTTCATTGTATCTGGCAGTGGTTTAGTGTTAGATCCCATTTGAGCCTTTGTTACAAGCGTAGCATGCATTATAACTTTTTGATTGGGACCATCGGGACCTTCACGTCCCAATTTAACAGCCACTCCCTGAATTCCACCGTCTCCATCTCCACCGGTACCAATGCCTTGCAATGGTATGTAAAAGGTATGACCATCTCCTGAATCAGACTCTGCGTCATTAGCAGGTGGCTTCGGTTCATTTTGTATGTTCTTCTTACCACCTTTTCCACCTTTCGTAGTTTTTGTAGTTTTATCACCATCAAGGCTTACTTTAACCAATTTAGATTTTTCAGAAGGACTTAGAGTCAATGACACTGAACTTGTTTGAGAATTACCCCCAGCCAATTCTTTATTGGCAATTTCTGCTACTGCTGCGGCATTTCGTTTTGGTTTAGTAGGCGGAGTTCGCTGTACTGTAGTTGTTGGTGTTGTACTTATACCATTATCAACATGAGAATCTTTTCTGCTTTGTCGGCGATACGTAGAAGGTTTATTTGATTTCTCTTGATCTTCAGCATCATCTTTATCAAATGAATAAATGGATTTTTCATTTTCAACAGAAAATGCAGTTCCATAAGTTGTTGTCGTACGTTTATGACTTGTAGTTGTTGTTACTTTAAGGTCCGTGTTCTCCTGCTGTTGACTTTGTTGCTGTTGTTGTTTTGGAGTTTGTTTCTGTTGATAAACCGGTGTACGCTTTGGAGTACGATTAATAGAGTTTGATGATTCCGGAGGGTTTTCACAACTTTTTTGATTAGAATTTGTTGGTTTATCTTCTATCAACTCAGGTGCTGTTTTCTTACGATTTTGTTTTGTAGTATTAGTTGCAGTTGTGGTTGGAGTGTTAACGGGTGATGGCGTATTTTTCTTTTGATTTGAAGACTTTTGATTGGAATTTTGTTTGCCAACTGCTGAAGACTTACTTGTGGTTGAGGGTGTCTCCTTTTCAGTAGATTTAATCAGTTTCGCTTCATTCGTTGTAGCTTTGCTACTATTTTTTTCCTCTTTAGCCTTTTTGTCGTTCTTTTTTTCAGATTTATCTGATTGTGTAAGTTTTTCGTCCACACTACCTGGTGCTGGCGACCGCTTACTAACAGGTGTTTTATCAAAAATCAAATTCGTCACGGGAGAAGTCTTCTCCATTTCCTCATCCATTGGTGGACTTGTAGCTTCGATAGGTTTAATGTCTTCCTTTCTATTGTTATTAATTGCACTATTAGTTGCAACAACTGGTGTAGCTTTGAGAGATGGTCCTTTGGCCGACCAAGCACTCTCACTCTTACCCAAATCACGTGTGGCTTTTGATGACGAACTAAACGATGTACTTTCCTTGTCATCACGTGTTGGAGGTGGAGTAGAACTAAAATTATTTGGTCTCAAATCTGAATCAAAATCATCATCTAGATCATCCTGAATTTCATCTGGATTTGAAGAACACTCGATTAACCATTTGTGTATTTGTTCGTGTGTCATATTCACTTTAGCTTTACGTCTTTCTTTTCCTGAAAGCTGATCACCAATATAACTTTCGGTTGGAACTACAGGACCCAGGACAGGTTTATGAATGGAACCGCATTTGCCTAAAGTACATTTCGTATTATCAGGACCGGAACTTTGAGCTAAACTCACACTGGCAATGCCAAATATTTTTCCAGATTCTTCTTTGCTTGGCATTAAATTCGCCGCAAGAATACTTCCAATTTCATCCTTTAGTGGATCGTTGGATACTTGACCGGCAACTGAAGTAGAAGCTACTGGATTATTGCTCATAAAGTTCATGTTGCTAGATATTAAAGTCTTGGGACTCATTGTAACATTCGGCGCAGAAAGTGATGAATTCTTCAGAAGACCACTACTTGAACCGGACATGTCGAATTTCACTGGTGAAGGTGAAGGAAATGCATTATTATTTCCAGTACTATTTCCAGGACGCGAAAGAGTATTGCGATCAAATTTAGGCGTTAAAAAGTTGGGATTGATTTTTGGCGAGGGATATGCCTCGATTGGTGGCGGATATGTAGTTGGAGAAGTTTGATATTTTATTGGCGACTGAGCAGTCATTTGAGATGGAGGAGTTGTCAGATGAGATGTGACAGTATTGGATGGGGGTGCCACAAGAGAGGGATTCTTCACTGATTGCACGGGAAATTGTGGCAAACTTGTCGTTGGCCGAATATGTGATGAATGTGGAGAATGATAATGGGCTGGAGATTGTGGTACATACATGGGAGATTTTCCAAAATTTGTATTAATCCCAGCGCCAATATTACCTGTAGGCGAAGCTGGAGGAATGCCATAAGTAGCAGGAACATTTAAAATCTTAGAAGTTGGTACTGGTGACTTCTTTTCAATACTTTTAAAAGGAGATTGTGATGTAGGTGTTACTGGAGCTGGTGGCTGAATATTGCAACTTATTGGTGATGGCGTCGTAGCCATTGGAGCGCTTATTACAGTAGGAGTTGCTGATGTTGTAGTCGGAATACATGTTGTTGCCGATGTTGTTATTGTTGTTTGCGGTGGTGGAGTTGGTTGAGTTTGATTGGTTGTCGAAGTGATAGTAGTAATAGATTTGGTAGTTATTGGTAGCATCGAGAGACTGGTCAATCCGCCGACATTTGTTGTCGGAGGATTCACTGTTGATGGTAAGGCTAATTGAGGTGGAGAACATTCACCGCCGCCCATAGATTTGCGAGATTCCCCGCCATCTTTATCACCGGTCTTTACATGAGCTTTAATCGCCAATGGTTCATCATCGGAATCGCTAAAGCTTTTCTCCAGTTTGCGTTTGGTTTCATTAAGTTCTTCATTTAAGAGAAAGTCTTCATCGTCCTCGGTACCTGCCTTAGAGGGTTCAGTTTTGCTGTCTTTGGTCTCAGCTAAGTTTTCGGTAGATTGAGTTAACTTTGCAATAGCGCCTTTCTTTACAAGCATGCCTTCAATTTCACGCTTAGGTGGTTGTACAGCTGCTTGAATTTTAAGATTTTTAGGTGGTCGACCTCGACGACCTGTTGTTGGCTTTGTTTCAACAACACCTGCAGTTGTTACTGGAACAGCTGGAGGCTGTGGCATGTCTGCTGTTTTTGATTGTTTCGGCGGTGGAGATCCTTTTCCTGCAGACGCATTATTTCGTTTAAGTTCATTTTCCATTTTTTCCATTTCACGGACATTTGGACGATCGAAACTACTTAAAGATATATCGTCATCATCGTCCTCTGCCATCTGCAACCGATGTCCTATTATACCCATGTATATAGTAGCTGCTTCTTTAGTTTTTCGTGATGGTCTTTGATTTCTAGTAGGACTGCCTTGATTATCGTCTGCTTCATTTTCAACAACAATATTTTCATTATTTTCAGCTTTGTTTTTCTTGCGAGACTGTCTAGCGTTGGTCGACTTTTTTGGTGAATGTGGAGCTGATTCCTTATCTGTATCATTAAAACTTTCATCATTTTCTTTCTTTTTGGAGTTCTTTGCACTTTGTCCACTAAAACGTTTACCTTTTAGTTTCGATGATTCGTCTTCAGTTCCAGGCATTACTGATTCTGTAGACACAGCTTCCTTCTTAACACTTTCTGTCGATTCTGTTTTCATTGGCTCTTTATCAGGAGTTTTAATAGGTGGTTCTTCAACGATTTCTTTTTTTGGTGAAGGCTTTTTACCACGAGGGTTTACTTTCTTCGGACTTGATTTATTAGATCCAGACTTTTTCAATTTAATAGTTTTAGCTAAAGGTTGTTCATCATCGGATGAAAAATCAAACACATCTAATTGTGTTTGTTTGTTTTTATCATCTTTGAGAATGTTTGTTTTATCATTATTATCTTCTTCGGTCTTTACATTTAAAGGTTCATCGGTTTTATCAATAGAATGAACGGATTTATTTTTAGTTTCTCCTTCTGTTTCCTCAATAACATCTTTCTTGATTTCGTTTTTCGTGTCTTCATTATCTCTATGTGGCACCTTTACTGGCTCAAAAAATGCCCTTTGTCTGGTCATACGTCCAGATGGTTCTGGTGATGGTATAAAAATAGGTGATTCCTTTTGTCTTTGACGTTTCACAGGAACCTTCTCCTTAATGTCAGATTTTACGGATTCATCTCTTTCATTATCTTTGTTGCTTTCTACTTCTTTTTTCTTATTTGTTGAAGCTGGCCTGCCTTTCTTAGATTTTCCTGTTGTTTCACTTTCTTTTGAAGGAGTTTCAGATTTCCTTTCTGAATTCACTGGCGTCTTGGTATTTTTTCTTTCTTTACTTTCAATATCAGAATTAAGCGCTTTACTATTTTCATCGACCGCAGAAAAATATTCATCGTCTTCATCATCTGATAGATGATCAAGCATAACTTTAGATCCTTTAGTACTTGCACGATTTGATCGTCTTTTCGAAGTCTCCGTTGAATTATTGCACTTTTCGTCAGCGTTGCTCCGATTACTACGACGATTACCATCGGCCACAACTTCTGCTCTTTTACGTACGGCAAAGGTGGGTACATCATCGTCCTCCTCTTCCTCTTCCACTTCTTCAACATGTACTTTTTCAGAAGTTTTGTTTTTTCCATCACTTTTATTTATATTATTTTGGTTTTCCTCTGGCTTCTGAACATCATTTTTATTAACCTCATTTTCTTCTTTAGCAGACAGTGATTCTTCTTTTTGTTTAGCATTCTTAGGTGGTCGCCCTTTCTTTCCTTTCTTTTTAATCACTGGTTTAACAGTTGGCTTTTTAATCGGCCTTTCAGGTTCTTTACTTTTACCCTGATTTAAAAAATCCAAGTGTGGTGGTAATGCTGAAGAGCCGCGAAAACATAAAAATGTTAAAAAATCTTCTGTCTTTGGACGTTTGTTGGGTAAAATCTCTGTTGGTGGCTCACGACACTCCGAAGAAGTACTGGGTCCAGTATTAGATGATGATGATGCTGCGATTATTGAACTATAAGACGATTGGGGTGCACTTTGCCCTTGTGCAAATTTTCGTTGAGCTTGAACCTTTGTCCTGTTAAAATACAAAATCGAAACAATAAAATAATAGATAAATATTAAAATTTTACTTTTGTAAAACTGTGCTACAACTGTATGTTTAACTAGTGTAGTTTATATAATAGGTTATTTTACAATTATAATAAGGTTGAGCATTAATTCAGTTTGTCAAATGAATTGCGAAAAAAACACGTTTATCAATTTATTTATAAAAAAGTACATATAAAAACTTTATACAAAGCGGCTTTGAAAATAAATGAATAAAATAAAACAAACAGTGATTATTCGGGTGTGCCAAATAATGTGTTGAACAATTTTTTGAAAGGATTAATGGTAATTCTTGGAGATGAGTGAATGGTGCACATGTGTCATTATTTAGAAATGTTAGACTAAGGTGTCCCTAATAGAATGGCATAAGTCAAATTTCTGATGAAATTCAAATGAATGAATGAATTTGAATATTTCTCACAATAAAATTCCCTACAATTTTTATCTGGCGAGTCCTTAGAAATAAAAATATATGTTTTAAATCTAAAAGTAAGCAAAAAAATGTGGAACAAAATCGAGAATACTTAGTATTGCATCCAACCGAAATGTGTACGATTCTTGTGAAATTTTCCAACATTATTAAGTTTTTTTTTATGTTAGTATATAAATATTTTGAAGTTAATGTGTATACATAATTTTTATTCAGGTACTTATTAATTATTTAATAATATACCAATATTATCCCATATTTCAATATTATTTTTTCTTTTTTATTTTAGCCTAGTACATCTGATGGATATATCCATCTTTTTTTTTTTTTGTATACATCTATAACGATATTACACATGAACAATTGAAAAAAGTTGAGAATTATTATATTACGTTTAAACTATTAGATAAAATATTGTATCCAATAAGTTATGTGTAAAGAATAAGTAATAATTGAAGATATAAGAACGTGTGTCAAGAAATTAAATGGAGAAAACTATCAAATTTAGAAATACAAGTTGGAACTCTTGTTGATTAAAGAGTACTTATGGGAAATAGTTTTCAATGAAAAACCAACTTCACTGAATGTTGAAGCCCAAAATAAGAAATATGACTTGTTATGCCGTTGTAAAGTGTGCCGTTGTAAAGTGTTCAAGATATGGAAGCACACATTTTGGAAATGCTTGATATATAGATTGAATGGACTAGGAGAAAATTAATCGATTCATCTTTATATTGGGAAGTTTACCAAATGCTTTGGAAGTTCCGTCTGATAATGATTTATATTTAGATCTGCATAAAGAAAAACTGGAATTCTTGTACGACGCAAACAAGCTAGTGATCAAGAACCAACTTAATCGAAAATCGCAAAACACAAAATTTATCAAATCAAAGATGGACTTTTGAAACGTGATTGTCGTGTGAAAAAAAATAATGAAAATAAAAATGTTAAAATTAAAGCCAATAAAATTTGTAAATGCTTTAGTGATAAAAGTAATGAAGGATATATTCGAAATAATGTTAAACAACTTGAAATTATGAACGTGCTGTATGTACCAGATCCGAATGGAAATTTACTATCAGACGGAAAAATGGTGCAAAACAATATAAAGTTCTATTTATGAATAAAAAGTGCGAAATATAGAAAAATCGAAACTGCAAAACTAATCAACAATCTATATATTCAGGAACAATACGAGATAGCAAACAAAGAGAAATAAAATGAAACAGAATATATACACATTTCATCGAAGATTTGCACAAAGTTGTTAAATATGCTGCTGGCTGTAAGTGTCCTGATATTTGTGAATCATGTTTTAGAGGCAAGATGACTATACAAGAATTCCCAAAAGCAACACAGAATCGAATGGAAAATATTTAAGACTTGGTGCATGTGGATTTATGTGGACTTATGCAAGAAGTGTCGTCTCCAGGTGGTAATAAGTATTTTTTCACAATGATCGATTTCATCGATGAATGTCACTGTGAGATTCTTAGCAATGAAATAGCCAACAATATCATATAGTCAATTCTCAAGTATGGAAGTATGATGAGTAAGTGGGACATTAGCACGTCTGATTTTGGAGAACATGCGATGATGTAGAAGAGCTAGAGACAGTTAGGGCGTACTATGTCCCTTAGTTGGGCTTCAGCGTAGCATGTTTAAGTGGTTTGGGAGCCACACACTACATGGGTTAGGTGAGGTAGATGGCGAAGGACTTGTCAACCTTATAGGTTTTGCAAAGGGAATAAAGTGGCTTAAGAGCGTTTGGCCTCTAGGTTAAGGCTTACGCCACCCTAACAAAACACATTTGAGATAAAATACTGCTTTATTCATGAAATTAAGCAATCTAAGGAAATTAATTTATTTAAAAATTGAGAAGGGGTGTTGAACAAATTGCTTTTATATTTGTTTTAAAATACAATTTGCAAAATATTTTTAAATCAATTTATATATAAAACTTTTGAATATTGAAATAATTTTTTTTTAGTTTGTTCGAATATTTATTTTATCTTTTTTAAACCGATAGGATTAGTATTATACAATATAAACATGTTTGCAATCGTAAATAGCCTTGTTGTCCCTGTTTAGCGATACAAAACCAGATTTTGTGGACTATGATTACACAAAAACATTCGTATTGTCTTATCCATTATGGTCTCGTTGAGGATCTATAGATTTTAAAGATCAAAAATATGGTTAAATCGAAGGTCCCAACAAAAAATACACACGAAATTTATCATTATAATTAAATAATTTAATATTAAATTAAAAGCAGAACTTGAACTAAACAATTATTTCTTTGAAAGCCCATTTTGGAGTTACCAGATTATGAGATATTGACCTAGAGCCATTCAGTTACATATATTAACAATACCGTTAATTTGTTTAGGGGCTATTAAATCTTTCTTTCTGCTTTTATCCAATGCTAAGATCTTTAATATTACCGTAATCGATAAAAAAATACAAAATTTTAAAAAATTTACCCTATTTTTTGTCTATCCTGAAGTGGGATTTTTTATGTGTGCGTTGATGTAACTTTGGGTTAAAAGTAAAGCATTTTATTTTATTTTATAATTGAAATTCAAAATATTTGCATTAATTTGGCACTAAAAGTTTATTGTTTATTGCATACAATTTTCTTGAAAACTCAAACAATTTCAAATAAATATTCTTGACCTAACATCCGCAACTACCATAGCGGAAACATTTTAGGAAATTTTTTCTGCTTTCATTTTCAACATTTCTTCGAGCATTAACTACGTATAAATTTAGACCCAGAAGCTGCTAAAAAAAAAAGAAAACCTCAAAATGTTTGTATGAAATTTGATTTAAATTACCGTGCACTATCCTTAGCTTCCAAATTTTTTTCTACATTCCAATCAGAAATCTTTTTTGTTTTCAACTCTGCATAACCTTTAAATTGTTTAATAATATAAGAAACAGTTTGACACAGCACACCTTTAATATTTTGGTAAATTTTTTGAAGATAAAATTTGATTTTTTATTTAATTGTTTAATATGTAAACAATAGCACATACATCTCTTTCGTCACTCATTTTAATTAAACTCATATGGTGTAATTAAATATAATACCTGATATATTATTCAAAGATTGCTTTCAAAAAAAGTTTTAAGGTAAAACGTGTGTTAAATTTTTTTTGGTCGCACTCCTTGTACAATAAGTTTTATTAATCATGTGTATGTACATTATCGGTCATATAATTAGCCCACCCTTAAGTAATATTTTAAAGTGTTAATTTTCTTTCTTAAAAAAAATACTTTAAAATATTTCTTAAGGGCGGGCTAATTGTATGACCAATACTGTATGTAAAAATCATGTTTTTAATATAAAAAATAAACTACTAGAATCTATTTAATTAAAAATTGGTACAAAAAAAAATATATATATATAAATTCTTTATAAAATAAATTCGATTTTTAGATTTTTCTTAAATTTTTGTTATATAGAATTTGTTATAAGACCGAAAGCCTCGGAATATTCTATGTATTTTTAAACGATTTAAACATGGACCATAATTCCTACGAAACAACTTTCTAATATATTTTTATTAAAGGAACAAATGTGTAAACTTCCATATACATAATTAAAAAAATATACATTAACTTTTTTTCCATGATGTAATAATAAAATGACCTTTTATGACCCGAAGTTGTCTTGGGCAAGGAGTAGTGAGTCCGTTTTCTTAATCGCTGGTAGAAAACTAAAACGTTTTTATGTATTTAACTCAAATAGAAGTACCAATCCATAAATATTTTTCAAAGCGACGTTCCCAAAACATTTAATAGTACAACTTGGTCACAAAAATTTTTTGTTTTCTTTCTTTAATTGATTAATAATATACAATAATTAATGATCATTTTTAAACAAAAATGTCCTAAATTATATTTGTCATTTTATATATTCATAAATAAAAATAGTAATAAAAAGAAAATTATTTAAACAAGTAACATTTTATGTTTTCCTTGCTTTTCGTCGAAAAATTTTAATATGTAATTAAACGATTACTACTTCATCCATTTCTATTAAATATTTTTAAAATAAGACAATGAAAGAATTAATAGACATTTTTAAATAACAAGAGAAAAATTATAATAAGAATTTAAATGAATTAAGAAAAACATGCATTTACATAGTCATTTCAATAAAAATTAGTACCCACCCCCACTTTTTAAAACAAAACACAAAAAACGAAAATAACCGAATAAATGCAACACTACTATACTAAAACAAAAATAATGTAAAAGAAATGCTTCAACGTCACCCATTCAAAATGAAATAAAGTGAACTAACCTACTCGAATCGTATCAACAGCAAACATCTCCCCACCATCACAAAATAAATGTTCTTTCTTTCTACACTTTTAGCAAAAAAAAAAAAAAAAAATAGAGTCGATCGACAAACACCTCAACGTACTACATACAATTAAAATATATACACACAACAACATCATGAACACATATAATAATAGTATCCACAATGCGAAAACGAAAGAATACAACAGCAAAAAATTTTAACTGGAGTATATTTTAAATTGTTGAGAATTAATTAAACTTATGTATGTTCTTTTGCTATTAATAAAAATACAACACATACACTTATTAAAAAATAAACACATTACCTTTTGGGCATTTCTGGTGATGACTCTACAGCCGTAGATGATTGTTGCTGTGGTGTCGCTGGCGGTGACGACTCCTTGCGCTTACGCTTGGAGTCTTTTGAGACCACCATAATTTATTTTCTCGTTTCAACCGTATTATAAATTTGTTTTTTTTTTTTAATTCAGTTTTTTATATTTATAATAAAATTATCTATTAATTTCCTTTTGAATGTAATACTTTTTAACACAATTTTTTTCTTTTGAATTATCAATATGAAGGGAAAAAACTCCAATTACACACAAAACCACCACTTCCCAATAAAATTTTTCATTCGCAAAAAGTCTGTTCGCGTTGCAATCATAAATATTTTCTTCATATTTTCGTCATTAAATTACAGCACAAACGAAAAAATTTCACAATTTTCAAATAGTATACTGTTTATTTAAACTTTTTATAACATTTTCACAATTTTTTATGTGTATTTAATAAGTAGAAAATGTAAATTTTTATAGAATTTTTCTCAATACGACAGCGAAATTTATTTTTCTTTTCATGGCGGACGCTACAGCATTGCCAGATTAAAATAATTTGTGAAAAAAGTTGTAGATTAAACTGTAATGACCATTCAGTGATATTTTGAATGAAAAAATCCAGCGATTTTATTTATTATTAATTGAAAAAACTAGCGGTCTTCACTTAACACAAACACCGTGTTATTGGTAAAAGCAGTCCGTTATATTTGATGTTTTACACAGTTATTTAAAAAGCAACTACAAAACAATGAGAAGACAAGAAATTTATATGAATGAACGCCAATATTAAAACATTCCAATTTGAATAGAAAATTTTATTATCATCTTATCTCTTACCCTAAGTCTACACGTAGAAAATTTTGTGTCCGCAATACACAAACACATTGAATATTTTGTGTCTCTCATTTTGATTTTCTTTGTTTTACACTAACAAATTACAAGTAATTGTTGTTTTTGTAGATGTGTAAGTAGTTTATAATTATGCTATGGTTTAAATAGAAAGCTGAGCATTAGTACATGATGTAATCATAATTATATTTTAGGTGACAGTTCGAAAATAGCTGATCATTTTTTGCCGTTGTCTAATTTTTCCATATTACTGTCAAAGTTGTTTACATTTAGCACGTGGTTTTTTGTTATTTTCTTTCTAAATAATTTGTGTATTGTTATTGTGTGGAAAAAAATTTTAAAATTAGTGCAAATTTGTGAAGAGAAATAATATTTGTTTTGAAAAAGAATAATAATATTTGAAAGAAATTTGCGTTGAAAATTACTTTTAAATTGATATTATTATATGTTTTGTCTTGTGAGCTTTTATTTTGTTTGTTTACTTTTCGTTTGTTTTGTTATTTTGTCGAATGTTTTTGACGTTGTATTGGAAACGTTGTACAAGAATAAATTGCCAAGAACGAAATTGTTTTTGTCTTGTTGTGTTTGTTGTAGCGGTACAATTGTGTATGTGTAGTAATTGGACGATTTTTAGCACGGAAAGTTTTTAAATCTATAAATAGTACACTTCCATTCCCTACATAGTTTTAGACCTGACACTTATTTGTTCCTGAGGTATGTTATATTGTTATTAAAAAAAGAAATTATTGTAATTTGTAAATTTTTCAAAATTGATGTAAATTAATTAATATTTTTAAATTCTAAACTTTTTTGTGTAGTTTTTTGTTAGATTTTTATTCAAATTTTATTTTATAATGCCACACATTTGGTTTTTATATATATATAAATTGACGATTGCAACATCCCAATTTTTCAAAAATTGAATGTAAATTTAATTATATTTTCAAATTCTAAATTTTTTGTGGTAACTTTTTTGTTAGAATTTTTATTCAAATTTTATATTTATATGGCCACATTTAGGTTTTATATTAATAAAATTGACCGATTGGCAACATCCCAAACAGAAATCATCCACAGTTAACTTATGTTTCCCTAGTATGGACTCGGATTAATTTTTGAATTAACATTTAACAATCAAATTGAACGATGTACATTTAATCAGTTGACGCTATTGTGATTGATACTATTTTCTTCTAACGTTGAGTTTACATTAGACACCATTATTTAATCAAGACAAACGTCAAAAAAATTATCGTAATAAAGATTGTCTAATGTAGTTGAATTTCGCTCAGTATTATTGCAGCGCTAACGTAACCGGCTCTATAC
The DNA here is from genome assembly GCA_001735545.1 of Phormia regina. Classification (NCBI taxonomy): domain Eukaryota; kingdom Metazoa; phylum Arthropoda; class Insecta; order Diptera; family Calliphoridae; genus Phormia; species Phormia regina. Next base: position 33,150 of record MINK01171958.1, read on the forward strand.
TAGCCTCTGTTCTTGTTCGCAAAGTGAGCAACGTCGGCAGAGAAAATACAATTTTTCATTTGGTTTTGAGTGGGCAGGCAGAACATTTGTCGAACAAATCATAATTTTTTGTTTGCCGACAGTGTCACTTCGATACATTTGCATACAGCGCCTCTACTTCCGCATGCAAAATGACGTTTGATGGCAGACATGGTTGCTCTAACAATTGTGCTAACAATGGTCATGTTGTGTCCACACTATCCAAATGCATGTGCGCACAAAATTTTGTTCATTGTTCGAACATGAAAAAAGCGTGTGTGGACGGCACTTTAAAAGAAAATTGTCAGCGCTCAAGCTCTGACAACCTTGTCTTCAACCAATCAACAAAAGTAAACGTATTATATGTTTTTGAACATTCATTGTGTAAACAACCCTCTTCTTTCCTTATTTTGCAAAGAAAATAAATTACAGGGTTGTCCAAAAGTTTCGTAGCTACATAAAAATCTAATTTCAATAGATAAGACGGGTTGAAAAGCTGATTGCGATACGATGAATTTTTGTTCACTGGTTGGCCCTTTATTATGATATACGCTTTCCCCTATAATTGACAGAGATAAAAAATTATGTGGAACTCAAACAAAAATTTGACGTTTGTCTTAATACAAATTTCTTTAATGTAGACTCGATGTAGACCGCCGACATTTTTTACAAAATCATCACCGCCGTTGGGATTGTTCAACGCAGGACTCTATTTGTGAGATTGCAAATTTTTGTCAATTGTAGCGAATGTGAATAAAAAACTTAAATTTATTGTTTGCAAAAGACTGTGTTATAATTGAATAAATAATTAATAAGACAATGGAAGGTGCTGGTAACTGGTGTTTGATTGAAAGTGATCCAGGAGTTTTTACCGAATTAATTAAAGAATTTGGTAAGTTCATTTAAATAAAACCGGCTTTTTTTGGATTAAGATGGAATTATTTGTTGATTGTTTATGCCAATTTTTCAGGTTGTGAAGGAGCTCAAGTTGAAGAAATATGGTCATTAGATGCTGAGACTTTTAAAAAATTGGAACCTATTCACGGTCTTATTTTTCTTTTCAAATGGGTACAAGATGATGAACCAGCAGGATCTATTGTAAAAGACAATCGTTTGGAAAAGATATTCTTTGCCAAACAGGTTATCAACAATGCATGTGCGACCCAAGCTATTTTAAGTATTTTACTCAACTGCAAACATGAGGACATCAAACTCGGTGAAACCTTAACAAATTTCAAAGAATTTTGTCAGTTTTTCGACCCGTATAACAAGGGCTTAACATTAAGCAATGCATCACAAATTCGTACTGTACATAATAGTTTTGCCCGTCAAACACTCTTCGAACTGGATTCGAAAAATCAAAATAAAGATGAAGATGTCTACCATTTCATAGGTTATGTTCCAATCGATGGCCGTCTCTATGAATTGGATGGTCTGAAGGAGGGTCCTATTGATTTGGGCGCCATAGGTGCTGGTCAAAATTGGATCGATGTTGTGCGTCCCATAATTGAGAAGCGTATGAATAAATACAGTGAAGGGGAGATACACTTTAATTTGATGGCCATTGTTTCGGATCGCCAAAAAATCTATCAGCAACAAATTGATAAACTCCTCAGTGGCGGTGAAGAAGCCATGGAAACGGACGATGACCGAGAAACTGAAATCGCAAAGCTACGATTTTTGGTGGACAATGAAATAGAGAAACGTAAGCGTTATCGCATTGAGAACATTCGTCGAAAGCACAATTACTTACCCTTTATTGTGGAACTGTTGAAAATGTTGGGTGAGCGTGGTCAATTGATGCCCATTTACGAAAAAGCTAAACAACGTGCTATGGAACGAGAAGCTGCAGCAGCAAAGAGCAAATCTTAAATACTTGCATATATCATTAGCAAACACTTATAAATTTATTAAAGTCACACTTTTTATAAAGTGTTGCTCTTAGTTATAGCTGTACCCATTTAAGAGGGTCCAGTCTTATTTTCTACATTGTCTTCAATTACAATTTAGTCATTTAAAGAGCATTTGTAATGATTTTTTTTTCTTTTAATTTGCACTTCTTTTTCAAATATGTACTTTAATTTTGTCTGAGAAGTTTATAAATCATAAGAATATTTAACTGCCTCAAGAAAGCAAAATCATTTTTTGATATTTATTTAATAAAATTGTGTTGATATCTCTTTTTGGTCAACAATTATGTATGAACAATAAAGTACAACAGTTAAAATTAATTGAAATTAAATATTAAATATATGTATTTTTAATAATTTACTGTTAAAATCTAATTGTTAAGAGAATTGGAAATAATATTTAAGCATTTTTTGAAGTTTTCAAAAATTGGCTTTGAAAGGGCTTTAGTAAAAATATCTGCTAACTGCTCTTTAGAATTTACATAGTGAAACTCAAATTATTGTTGAATAATTGTTTACGAATAAAATGATATTTGACATCAATATGTTTTGCCCTCTTATGATATTCTGGTTTAATTGTAATTTGATTATCCAAATACAAACAATTTTCTTTAATATTATATGTGATTTCATTCAAGAATCGCTTAGTCCATACGATGTCGGTGTCACATGCTGCAATATATTCGCCCTCAGTAATTGATAGTGCAACAATAGGTTGTTGTTGAGATCTCTAACTAACAGTACACTCACCTAATTGGGTTACTGTTCCTGAAGTTGATCTACGGTTTTCAATATCTCCATCGTTATCAGAATAGGAAAATGTTTTCAACATTTTCCGTTTTGTTTTGTATAGAGCAAACCATGATTAAGTGATTCCTTGATATATCTTAGTACTCTTTTTGCAGCATTTATATGAACTTTACTTGGGTTCTCAATATATCTACTTAAAACACAAACTACATATGATATATCAGGTCTAGTAATAATTGATAAATATAAAAGTGAACCAACTAATTCTCTGTACGGATATCGATCATTTATTTCCTGTTTGCTTTTATTATTTATTCAACCTGGTTCTAAAGGAGTTGATACGACATTGCATACAAAATTTTTTTATGATTTTTTTCAAATATTGACGCTGATTTAGAAAAATGTATTTAGAATTTTAAATTTGTATTTTTAAATTAAGAAATTTATTTATTTGACATTCTTTTAATTCGAAATTACTGTTAAGATGTTTTAGAAGTTCATTCGCAAGTTTTTCGTCGTTATATATTAATTGACCATTATCAACATATATTGCTAAAGTTTTGATTCTTGTACATTTTTAATAAAAACACATGTATCAGACTTAGTAATTTTCATACTAAATTTTTCTAAAATTTCACAAAAATTTTTATTAAAACATCTTGGTGTTTGTTTCAATCCATACAGGCTTTTCATCAACAAACATATTTTTTTAGGATCCTTAATATAACCATGAGGTTGACTCATATAAATTTCTTCATTTAAATCTCCATGCAGAAATGCTGTTTTTATATCAAATTGTTTAATTGGCATTCCTTCAGATACAGCAACTGCTAATATCATACAAAACCACGATCTTGTGTAAAGCCTCTAGCTACCATCGCTCAACTGTGTTATCAGATTTATATTTAATTTTATATATCCAACGACAATCAACTACTTTTCATCCCTCAGATAACTTGCATAGTTCCCATGTTTTGTTTTTTTACTAAAGTATTATATTCCTCATTCATTACTGCTTTCCATTTATTGCAGTTTTTTTATTCGATGGCTTAGTCATAAAAGGTAGGTTCTTCTAAATCTTCTTCCAGTACAGAAATAAACAATTCATCGATGTTAACTCTTTGCTTTGGGTTAGGTCTGAAATTATATCTTGTGTTTTCTGTTCTTCTTATATTTTCCACTATCTGCCAACTAGAATAATCATGCTGAGATGAGATTGAATAATACATTCACCAGGTTCTTTAATTTGTACAGATTCTAAATTTTGAACTTCATCATTGGGCTCATAAACATTCTGCAGTATATCCATCATTCATATTATTTTATTTTTATTATGAATCAAAGTAATCAGGATATTTGAAATGTAATGAAAAGATAATTTAAGTACGATTTAGATTTCAATAATAATTTATAAGATATTGTTTAAAAGCTGCTTTAGAAAAATTAAATTTCTTCAAATTAAGAGGTAGTAAATTTCTGTTACAAAAAATGATTTTTCAAACATGGAGTTGTTAATCCTTGGTAGAATTAATGTTGGGTTCCGAAGAGATCTAGAAAACTTAAATAAGCAAATAAAAAATATTTACAATGCGAAGAACTAATAACATTTTCAAAATCATTCATTTAAATTAGAAACAGCAAAGGGCCAAGAATTGAATATACCAGATCTATCTAAACCATGAAAATAATAATTTACATGAATATAAAGAAGAATTAAATTGTGTTGCCAATTTCTCAATTAAAACACCGTAATTTACGGATATAAAGATACCATAGTTGAGATTTTATTATAATTGTTACTTTGCCGTAAATTTTCGGTCAAACGCAAAAGAAATGATGAAGTACTTCCGCCCGTTCTAAAACCAGCAAATTGTTTAATTTGGGATGCTCCAACATTTGATCCGTCAAAATAATTTCAAATATTTTAGACAAACTACACAGAATAAAAATAGGTCTGTAGTTATCAAGACCTACGTTCCTATCTTTATTTTAATGGGAATTTTTCTCGAAATTTTCATCACAAAAAACTACATCTCTGTATATTTCGATTTTATTATATTTACCGCTAATTTGAATCCCTTTAGATCAACGGTTCTCAAATGGGAGTCCGCGACCCATAAGGGGTCCGTAAGGACATTCGTGGGGGGTCGCGTAGAGATCTTGAAAAATATTCTTCAATATAAAATTTTTAATGTAAATATTACGTAGATCTCTAAATTAAAATTCCCATGAAAGCATGAAATTGTTTCAAAAAGAAATCATATCTTTAGTCAAACTAAAGATTTTTAAAATAATTTCTTTTAAGAATCGATTATATTATATATTGTTAATGATCAAATGGAGAAAGTAAACGACAATATAAAGAAAATAGCGATGTGACAGTGAAAACTTAAAAAAATAAATAATGTACTTTAATTTAATTAAAGAATATAACAATTTTTCTCCGCTTGTTGGCTCCGAACTCCTAAAAGTATTAGAATAATTTCAATCAACATTCATTGTCATTTGCAATTATCTTTTTCGCTCTTTTGTCCATCAAAACAAAGTAACGCGCCTCCAAATCAAGTTCTGAAGTGGTTCGCAAAGCAAGATCTTGTGAGAACTCCTGCTTTGGATATCATGATGTTAGTGTTAATGTTAAATAGTTTATGTTACGTGTAGACGACTATTAAGAGCAGTTAATGTTCTCATTGGATTTTGTATTCATTCCTGTTAATCTAACTTTTTATAAAAAAAAAATTTTTATATGCTTCTTCTATTGCCTACTAAATATACAACAATATTTGTAAAAATATCCCCTTCATATATTAATTTGTGTCTAATAAAACAAATTCGTTTTTGATTTTCTTCAGAATTTATTTATTTGATTTATTTATTTTCTTTTTTTTGTTTGTTGATTGTTTAAATTATTATATATATATTTTTCATTTATTTTTTATATTATGTGAGTGTTGTTAAATGTTTGTCTGAATATATGTATGTAAGTTAAATGTTTGAATGTATTACTAACATTTTTATATGATTATTTCGGTAATTTTTAAGAATATTTAATAATGTTTTTTTGCTTAATTTATTACAATACTTTTTGTATGTACTAATTTTATATGTTTTTAGTTTTAGTTTTATTTTCCATATACATTTAAATTGTATAGTATATTTATTCCATTTGGTTTTATTTATATCTAAAAAATTCAATTATATTGTATATATTATTATAATTATTATTATTATTTACTTTTTAAATTAATTTTGCCAGTATTGTGTATATAGGAATATTATGTTAATCATTTGGTTGCTAGGTATTGATTTTTTATATAATATATTTTGTTTCTTATTTAAATTTAAATATGTATTTATATGCATTTGAGTATTTATGTACGTAATTTGTATATATTTTTAGTTGTATAATTATTATTTATTATTTGGTTGTTTTACTTTATTTTTTTTTTATCTAAATTTAATTATAATTTTTTTATTATTATTATTATTATTATTATTATTATTATTATTATTATTATTATTATTATTATTATTATTATGTTGTATTTTATTTATTAATGGAACTAGAGAGGATTTTTCTTTTGATTATATCAATAATGGTGTTATTTATGATTTTATTTATTATTATTTTTTATTTTTTTTAGCCGAAACAAGGAATATCCTCCACTTTTTCTTACAAACATATTATGAAAATTAAAAATTAAAAAACCATACAAATATTAAGAAAGTTTAATATATTTCCTTATAGAATTGAAACTCAACAATTATATTTTTGTTTGATTTCATTTTGAAATTCACTATATTTATGTGGAGGACATAAAGAATTTTAAATAATTTTGGGCTTTGACACAACTTTTGTTTTATTTAAAAACATTTTTTAATTTTAATTAAGTTAATTTTCTATATTGAATGTTTTTTATATTTGTAATTTGTGTGTAGAAGAATACTGTTTTCTTAAAAAAAAAAATAATAGTTATAATACTCATTCAGTATAAAATTTCCAAAGGATTTTTTTAAAAGGGTACGAATTATATAAAATTTATTGCTGAATACACATTACTAAATTTTACTAGGAAGTTAAATAAAGTCAATTTTATGTTTTAGTAATTTAGGGACTGCACACCAAAAAAATCCGTGCATGCTCTTGAGCTTATACCTTTCATGTGGTGAAAAAAAATAATTCTGTTAACTGCATTACATTCGTCAATATAAATTTCATGGAAATAGCAAAACTCGTTTTTCTTAATTCAATTAAAATTTTTCATAAAATCTTATATGTTGGCAATTATCAAAAAGTTTAGGCCTTCACAAAATTAGAAATTTTTTTTGATGGCACATTAAACTCCTTTGTATACATTAAAAGTGACACGAATGCATATAGAATCAGCTCACGTTAATCATTTCAAGTGAGGGGCGCGAAAATTGTAAAGTTGAACATATAAAAAATTTTCGAACTAGAAGTTTATATACAATTCTGTTCAAAATTGTACGTAATATCCATAGTATAATAACAAAGTACTCGCACATCTACAAAAACAACATTTCCTTGTATTTTGTTAGTGTAAAACTACCGCGCACAATGTCAAAATTCTATGAACAGA